>PVJX010027388.1:0-24893 GCA_004027295.1 Dolichotis patagonum | reverse complement strand
CACTTCACTGTCTGCCTCGTTCATTGAGGCCTCTCTGCCACTGTTCCTGAAATGCTCATATTCTTGTTCTCTCTCCCTAGAATGTCCTTCAGTATTTTTTGTAGGGTTGGACTGGTGGTCACAAATTCTCCTAGTTCCTCTTTGTCATGGAAGCATCTTTTTTCTCCATTAATTTCTAGAGAGAGTTTTTCAGGATACATCAATCTGGGCTGGAGATTGTTCTTGTTCAGCGCTTGAATTACTTTACTCCAAGCTCTTCTTGACCTGATGGTCTGTGTCGAGAAGTCTGCCATGATTTTGATGGGTTTTCCTTTATAGGTGATCTGTTTCTTTTCTCTGATGGCTTTTAATATTCTGTTCTTATACTGAATTTCTGGGATCTTGATTATTATGTGTCTGGGTGTAGCTCTGTTTTAGTTGTAGGTGGCTAGAGTTCTGTATGCTTCATACCTCTGCATATCATTTATTTTTTCTATGCTTGGGAAATTTTCCTTAATAATTTCTGTGAATAGCCTTTGTAATTCCTCTGGTTTGATTCCTGCTTCTTCATTCACATACTTTATTCTTAAGTTATAGATCCTCTTGTCATCTTCCATTCTTTGTACCTTTACTGCCTGCTCCCTTGTTATTTTTAAGAGATCTTTCCTTTCATGACCCCACATTGCAAGCATGTGTTCAATTTTTGATAGTCTATCTTTGGTTTCTTTCAAGCGGTTTTGCCAGCTTTCTATGGAGTCTTTAGTTTCCTGATAATCCCTTTGAATCTGCTTCATAAATTCTAGGTTTTTTCTGAATTCTTCATTAAATTTTTCTCTCCATTTGTGTTCCTCCATTCTTCTGTCTGTGTCTTCTTGAGTGGTGCCCAGCCCTTCTTTTATTAATCTACTTATCTCTTGTTTAATTTGAATTAATATTTCAGTTTTGGCCCCGCTTACGAGGTCCTGAAGATATCTCTTTATGTGCACTAACGCTGTGTTTGATTTTGCATTTTTGCTGCCCTCAATCTCTTTTGTATTTACCTCTCCTGGATCAATGTTCTCAGGGTTGGGCACTGGGAGTGTTTTCTTATTTCTCCCTTTCATCATGTTTTTGGTTCCTTCCATACAAGTGTACAGTGTAATTCCCAGACCCTTTTCTTGTTGTTTAAGGCTCCTCTAGAGGGCGCAGGCTAGGAGCTTTAGCCCTCTTCAATAGGTTATCAGAGATTAGAGTTCACCCAGGGGCAGTGTGCGCTAGTTCCTCCCTTCTGGGCCAGTCAACCTTTGCAGGCCTTCACTGCGTCAGTGTGCACTGATCTCAGGGAAGTAACTGGGTCCCTGCCAGGGGCGTGGCCTAGTCCAAGCAGATTCCACCAATCCACTCGGCGAGGGGAGCAACCAGCTGAAGCCACTTCCTTATGGAGTTAGGGCTGTCCTGCCCAAATCCAACATGTTGTCCAGTCGGTTTCCCCTTTCCTGTGGGAGGGTCTTATTCCCATCACTCACCGTGTCCCCGAGAACTGCTGGGCTCCCCGACCTCTGACTTCAGTGCATCTGTGGTCTAAAGCTTCTTTTATAAAGACACTAATTCTGTTTATGAGGGCTCTATTCTGACCTAATCACTTTCTAAAAGCTCGCCTTCAAGTGCCATAACCTGGTGCAACTTGTCAAATGCATTAGAGGTGAACAGGTTAAGGTGTGGGCTGTAGGTTGTGAGCAGCTGGTGGTCTCTAGATTCTCACTGACAGTCTTATCTCGCATCTCATATTCATCCAAGTTAAGTGTTTCAATAGTGACTCTCACTGAAAATGTTAAAATACGGTCTACGTAGATATTTAAAGCAAGGAGGCTGGGAAGATGACTATCCAAATGCCTAGTCACAGTTTACCCACTGTACTTCTCATGGTCTGGTAAATGTGAGCCAGGCACCAGCCCCTATTGCTGCCCTGGAGAGAGCTGGCATGGCTACTTTTCCCTCTGCACCAAATTTAAGGCCAGGAATCAGTAGCAGAGAGGCCTGCCATGGTCTGAATATTTATCCCATCCAAAACTCCTGTCTTGACATTTCCGCTTCAAGGTTATGGTGCTTGAAGGTGAGTTTTTAGGAGGTGATTAGGTCAGATCAGAACCCCATAAACAGAATTAGTGCCCTTATAAAAGAGGCTTTAGTGAGACCCTCCGTCTGCTTCATCACATGAGCTGAAAGTGAGAATACAACTGTCAACAAAGAAGTGAGTCCTCACCAGACACACAGACAATCTGTACGTGATTTGGGCTTTGCAGCCTCTAGAGTCATGAGAAATGCATTTCTGTTACTTACTAGATCCTTGCCTACAACGTGCTGGTGCAGCAGTCTGAGGTGACCAGGATAAGTCCAGCACAGATGATCAGACTGAGATTGAGGGCCCACTAGAGAAATGCTAATGAATTTTCCCGCAACACCCATGGGGAGGTGTTGGGGACCCGGCTGTGTAAGGATTAAGACGATGACATAAGCCTGGCCTGTCTTGCTTTGGGAACGGAAAATTATGTGAAAAGCTACATTTTCTGGCTGTGTATGGGGAAAACGCGTAAGCACAGTGCTCTCAGGGCAAGACAATATCCACTAAGGACAATAAAAGGAAAGCTAGTTCCCTGTTAACCTGTGCAGTGATCTAATTAAGAGCTTATCCCACTTTTTACCTTGACCTCTTTTAAAGTTTCACCAAATAAATAAATAAATAAATAAATAAATAAATAGTTTCACCCGTTCCTTATTTTTCAAAATCTCCTTCACCTGTGTTAAGAATGACACATCCGGTATGATTGATAGCATCAAGTCTAAGAGTATAGGCAACTGCACTGAAGATGACAAGATTCACTAAGATACGCACTCTGGTTTGATTATTACTTGCTTTTGAAGTCTTATAATGTCTCCAATGTTTTGTTTTTATTAATGTTATTATACACTGCTGAGACATCATGGTAACCATTGTAGATCACCTTGTATTACGGTTTTATATGACTTTTTTGCTTCATGCTTTGCTAGGAATTGTTTTATTTTGCTTTGTTTTGTTTTTGCCTCTAATATGGAAAGGATAGATATACATTTAGAGACTCATGCATGTGTAGAGCTTATAAACAGTTTACGAGAAGCAACTATATAACACATGTTGAAATGAACAACTACTTTGAAGAAAAAGAGACACTACAGTACCCAGTGCTGATTCCATAATGTCATGATGTGTAATCCAGCAAAATTATCATTTTTTGTTCAAAGTGATTTTAGCTTGCTTTGTCTTGTTTAAGTTCAACACATATGAAGGTATGGACAGCTGTTTTGAGGAGAATGAGAGACACTATGACATCCATTCTTGGCTTCCCTAATGTCTGGTCTTGAAGACTTGAAATGCCCTCCTTGTCCTGCTCAGATCAATTCCATACTATGTTGTTCCATGTGAATTTCCTGTATGTGACAATCTGGACAACTATTTGGAAGAAAACAAGAGTCAATATGATAGAGAGTGAATAACTCCAATTGTCTAGTTTTAGAATTTATGTCCCTTTTTTTTTTTTAGAATTTATATCCCTTACATTGCTTTCTTGTAATCCACTTTGTTCTGTTTTATTGTGTATAATTTTACCCTTTTGATATAATTGAATGTATATTTGAGTGGGTAAGATGGATGACCATATTGCTGTTATTTTTGTCAGATCGTGGAATAGAACTGTTAACAGACTCACTGTTTGAATGTCTACTTTACATGTTTTAACTTTATAATTTGAACAACTATTTCCAAGAAGTCAGTATGTAATTTGTCAAGTAATAATCTCTTAAGTTTTTTTGTTGTTCTTTTCCTTTTTTCGTTGGAATTCTGTATTGTTGCTACCTTTTATTCTGTTTTTTTTCTTTCTTCTCTTTAAATAAAATTTTAAAAAAATTTTAAAAAAAAAAGAATGACACATCCCCTCCCCTATCCCCTGGCTAATAAAAATGAGTTCATTGTGGAGGTTGGCAGCTTTTTCACTAGAAGCAAACCTGTTCCTGGTCCCCTTTGCAACTTGCAGTTTTGTGTCTGTCTTTTTTCATCCTCATCAACCCCCTACAGGTATCTGAGAAGGGAGGCTCAGACCTGAGGAGGGAGGCTGCCCCTGCCTGAGTGGGTGTATCTTGGAGGATGGAGCAACAAGTTTGAGGAGGTAGGCAGGTTAAACAATCCTCAAAACTAGAAGAGCTCCGTGTCTGGACACCTTTACAGCCTGAACAGTCTGGGGGGCTGTAGATCTTCCTGCTGCACACTCACCACTGAGACTTTCAGGGCTCCGAGTGGTATTCTGTGGCTGTCAATGGCTCACACAGAGGGAAGAGTGGCGAGGGGAGGAAAACTTGGCACACAGAACTATTGCCCCAAGGCAAGCACGCTCTGAGATATGGTAGGAGAAACACTAGATCAGATTTAAATTCAGACAAGACGGGCACCTACACATAGGCTCAAAACTTTCATGAGTAAGAGAAATACATGACTTGTAAAAGTAAAAAATGAAGTAAGAGAGACAGAAGAAGAACATAACCTTCAAGGGAATACAAATGAGAGCAAGGTAGAAGCTCTACCTTCTAAAACTGAGCAACAGCTTTGTGGAGAGAGCAAGATGTGGGGATAGCAGAAAAGGGAGGGGAAAGGAAAATAAAAGTGACTGTAAGGTGCTATGTATATATACCAGTTCCTCAAGGTGAATACCATTGTTATGTATCCCAACATATGCTAACAAAAATAAACCAAAAAGTTTGACAGAAAAAATGGACAAAAATATATGGAAAATCATGAAGAAAAATACAGGTACCATGGATTACAGATCTAGGATATCTAACATATAAATGACAGGCATTCTAAAAGAGAAAATGAACCGGGTAGAAAGGCATAGCTAAACACAACTCCTTAACTTAAAAAAAAAAAGTTTGAGATGGCAGATTAAGTGTTTGCTGAATTTCAAAAAAGAAGCATTAAAAAAAAGAAAAGATAAATGTGACCTGATAAAGTTCCTGAAGACCAAACAAACATCATGAGAGAATCTTAAATCTTTTCAGATAAAAATAAGTCGCTCACAAAGAAAAAATTTAGACTGGTATCAAGTTACTTGCCTGCCACATTTGAATGGCAAAGACTGCATAGGAAAGGCTTTCGAAGCAAGATTGCCCACCTAGCCCAGTCATCATTTATCTGCTGCGGTGAACAACTCAGAGAAAAAATAACCCATGCACTCCATCTGAGGGAAAGACCTCAGGAAAACGCCAAGCAGCCATGGAATCAAAAGTGGCATCTCTCCAGGTTCAAGATGAGATGAAAGAGGAGAAGGAAAAAACAGGAAGCAATGGATCTTGAAACACATGCATTTAAATATAAATGGAAAATGCTTGAAAATGATTTTAAGAGTTAAATGCTTAGCATCCTTTAATAAAGAGACAGGATATAAAGGAAAAACTAGTGAGAATCTGTAACGTAAATTTCTAAATCATCTCAAAAACTAGAGTTAGGTAAGGTACAGTAGGGTTTGGAGGGAAAGTAGGAAAATAAAAATATCTTAAATCATAAGTATTGATGAAAATATGGGGAAGCTGACAATTATGAGGGACCTGTATAAAATAGTAAAGAAAATGTTTGATTTTGAGTTTAGAAAAGTACATTTAGGCTCCAAAAATAACAGGAGGAAATGAGAAGAGAGCAGAAGAGGAGACAGGAAAAAGGGAAAGTAAATAAATAGTAAATACAAAGTAAAATAAAAGGCAAAAATCAAATGACCAGGTATATCGATAAATATGCTGAATTCTCTTCTTAAAATACAAAATTATCACGTAGGAAATTAAGTAATTGGTATAAATATAAAATCAGAGGAAACATTTTTTTCATTTTGCTGAAGGTAAGCTCGTGCCTCTAGAAAATTTAAAAAAATCAGTCAGATCAACCAGAAAACTCAATCAGAACTAATAAGAGATTTGGCAACACAGCTTGGTTTTAAACTAACATAAAGGAGGACAGAGCTGCCTGACATGAAGGCACAGGCTTGTGATCCAAATGTACTGAAGACTGAGGCCAGCCTGGACAACTTAGTGACTTAGCAAATCCCTGTCTCAATAAATAAATAAATAAATAAATAAATAAATAAATAAATAAAAGGCCTGGGGGATAGATAGGCCAATGTGAAGGCCTTGGTTTCAATTCCCAGTACCACAGAGAAGTATATAGTTCTTCTCTATTTTATACAGGCCATATTTTGCTGAAGATGAAAATAAAGCATGTTTGTAATAGCAAAACAGTTATAAAATACATAGAAATGAAATGGGTCATAAATTCTTAACTTATGAAATGAGTCATAAATTTTTATGGAGAATTTAAACAAAATCTGAATAAAAGATACAAATTATGTTTTAGGAGTTAAAAATTTAGAGTTAAAAATTGTATTATTATTGAATATAAAATTCTTCAAAACTTTTGTGTGAACTCAAAATCACTACAAATAAAGTGCCAGGTCTGTGTTTATATGCATTGAAGGAGGGGCTGGGAAGTATATAAAATGATCTTAAAGATTAAGATCTTAAGAGAACAGTCAAGAGATTACTACTGAAAATAACCTCACTATTAGTTATTAAAATTATTCTAAAATTATAATCAGAATAGTATGGTATTGACCCAGAAGAACACAGATGAACTTCAGATTTTTAAAAAATTAATTTTCTTAATTAATATAATTTTTAGCATTAAAATTACAATGTATATTAAGAATATTTTGTATATATATGTATCATTACTAAAAAAGTAAATGAAATGGATGAGTCACAGTGACCCACACAGAAAAATGAACAAAAATAGTTTTTCATTTTATTAAGTTGTCATATTATCATCCTTCGAAATAACTATTAAATGTATACCTTAAAAATACTGAACCCCAATCATTTAAACTACATTTTTGATAAATTTCATACTTTATATATTACATTTTATAGCAGACAGTATATACATACAATATTCTCTATCAAAATAATTACCAAATATTCTTGTGGGGGTATATGACTTTCTATGCATTTATTACTTCCCTAATACCTGAGTTTCTGGATGTCATTTGGAATAGAAGTGATTTCATTGTAGGAAATATCAAGTTCCTCAAGATGGGACAGGGAAAATAACCTTAAATACAAAGAGAAAATTAACTGTAAAACAGATTATATATTTTTTCACCACTGGAATAAAGAAAGAATTAAAGACTTAGGGAAACAGGTAATAGTATAGAATGTGTGCTTTTTTTCAGGATATAAAATCCATATTAAATTATTAATTGTTTTTCTAAACATGAATAGTGAACTAATTGAGAAAGAAATCAAGAAAACAATTCTGTTCACAATGATTTTTTTAAAAGGACAAAAATACCTAGAAATCACTCTAATAAAGTGATGAAAGATCTCTACAAAAATAGGCACACAGACCACTGGAACAGAATATAGAACACAGAAACAAATCCACAGAACTACAACCACCTGATTCTTGACAAAAAGGTAGAAACATACCTCAGAAAAAAAAGATAGCTTCCCTAAAAAATAATGCTGGGAAAACTGGATATCCATATCCATAAGATTGAAACTAGATTCCTTTCTCTTATACTGTACAAAGTTCAACCCATAACAGATCAAAGACCTAGTATGTCTAAGATCTGAATCTTTGAAACTGCTAATATTCACCCTCAATTTCTTATCACCTCTAGAGAAAAAAAAATTAGTACCATTTGCTCTATTTTTCAATTTAAAATCATGATGTTTCAGGCAGATTCAGGCAGATTCTAGAATCATCTAGTTTTCCCTTATCACTCCAGTACTGGTGAACTAGCCTGGCTCCAGACTCTCACCAGGAAGGATGCATCCTGTTCGCTGTGAAGCTGAATGGGTCCGGGGGCAGCACTGAGGAACTACGATGCTGTGTGGGGCCTAGAGTTAGAATTCTTCTCATATAATATATAATCTTAGGGAGCACATCTATCCTGATAGCCTGTTTGGTCTGTACTCCATACCCCACCAACACCAAATCTATTACATTTTAAGAAATATAGGCAGAGTTTTTAACACTTATTTCACAGTTTTATTTGTTAACACATTATTGGGCAATAGCTGCTTAAACTTCCATAGAATGTGGCTAATAGCTGAAGTACAGGCTAGCATTAATTAATTACATGTATTAACAATGATGAGCACCACAGCAATTTAAGTTTCATATAATAGTGGCCTACTATATGTTCATGGCAATTTAAAATGATGCCTCACCTTATCCCTGCAAGATTGCTATTATTGTATAAATTTAAGAAAATAGAAGCTGTAAGATATCACATAACTTATTTGTTAATATGAAACTAAATATAGTTATTTTTTTCTTCAGGTATATGGAGACAGAGAAATTTAACCTCTCCACTTAATAACAATATGGAAAAATATGTGTTAGCCATTTCAGAACTGGCTCTGGATATAACCTCTCCAGTCGGAGTCTTTGTTCTAAATATCTTCTTTTTCTTAAAGAAACTTCGTGCCAATTACAGCAAATTGAATCAGACAAGTATAACAAAATTTGATCGTGTTAGTTAAAAGTAGAAATTTTCTATGTCATTTTCTTCCTGCTACCCAGCGGGGAAAAGATAAGGGCATCCTTTTTACCTTTCTGACAGCTGCTTCTATATAACCTTAGGGTCTGCATCTAAAAATTGTAAATATTCTTCGTTATTCACTTATGGGGCAATGATGTCTCACACTAAATCACATATCTTTCCTTTCTTTCCCCTTTCCCTTTTTCCTCTCCTTTTCTTATCTTTCTATTCAAAGGCTTTGAGAAAAGGAAAATATTGCTTGGGATTTTTGAAACCATTCATTATATTTATTCTGAAAGAGGTTTTAAAAGACAATTCAAAGAACTTTTCATGGTTACAAAACTCCACATATTACATGGGAATTTGATGATGGACTGCTAATCTGTAATGAGATGACAGCTTCTTCCTGTTCTAAAATATGAGCTTCCTTCCTGCCATATTGCCTCATACTGAATACCTCGAGCAAAATACTAGGAACAAAGATTTAGGCCTTGGTGAATTTATGCTAAAACCAGGTATACTGTCCTTATTCTCAGTTTGGCTTACATTGAAATGATTAGCTATTACACAATTTAAAAACATTGGATGCTTATTTTGTTTCAGAAATTTAGGTTGAGGGAAAAATCTGTAGAAATAACTGAAAGTATTTTTCAAAACAATGTAAGATTTTATTTGACTTTTGTAGTGTTCTTGAAAAACAATCCAATTTTTCTAACTTTCAGGTAGAAACAGAAATTAAGAGTGGGTCAGTAGCTTGGCAAAGCTTACAGCACCTAACATACAGCGATCTGCCTCGGAAAGTACCTTGTTTTTCCTACTATGTCATGTTGAGTTCCATGGAACTAGAAAGATCTCACTGGGAATAAAAAGCTAATAATGAAAGAACACCATCAAGGTTTTAGAAAAACTTTGAGAAGTTACAACATATTCGAGAAGACTATGTATTTCTTAACATATGAAAATCATAATTTAGAAAAATAATAAGAAGCATAGGAAAAGACAATCTTTTAAATATAAACTTAGTTCCTACAAGCTTAATCGCTATAATAAGCAATCATTTGTCCTGTGATAAATCTAGAAAAAGTATATATCTTAATTTAAATCTTACACTGTGGTTTCAAACAAGTTGGATAACAATTATTTTATTTAACAAAATACTGCTAAATTTCACTTCAACTGCTAAAATTACACTGCTAACCTCTACACTTTGTTCAAATGTCCCTTTTAAAATAAGGCCCTTTCCGAATGCAGTATAAACCCCGTGAAGCTTCGCTTCAGAGTTCACAGCCTCCGCCGTTAATGCATTTTTCCTTAGGAATTAACAGTTGTTCCAGGAAACCCCTGCAGTTTTGTGGAAACCACAAATATCCTCCACAGTGTTTTTTGGCAGGCAGTTTGCAAGTAGCCAATCCCAGAACATTATTCAGTTCTCCTTGATGCTGACTGGCTGCTGCCCTGTATCCATCTTGCTGCGACTGTGTGGAGCAATCGCCAGTGTTCTCAGTTTTGTTCCTCTTAACACCTTAAGATGCCACCAAAATGCCCTGAACGTTCTAAGGCTTTATTAATACAGTAATATTTTAAATTAAATGACATAACTGTGAGACACATAGCATATTTAGAGTTTAAACGGTAAAAATAGACATTTATAGGCATTTTTTTTACCATCTCTGAAATTTAGTTTTTCACAATTTGCAAGTGCTCTGGGAACATAACCCCCGTGAATTTTGCAGTCCCACTGTACCCTGTTTGGTTTTCATTATCATTCCCTTATTCTAGATTTTCTCCTTTCATAGCATTTATTACCTTCTAATACACTTTATAATGGCCTTTTAATATGTATATATATGTATTTTTTAATTGACTACCTCCCTCTATGAGAATGTAGTCCTCACAAAAGTTAAAATATTTGACTGATTTTAGTTTTCTGTTGCCGCCATACAAATTTCAACACAAACATAATGCATCAAAGTAACAGAGATTTATTGTACTATAGTCGTGGAAGTCAGAGTATGGCATCTTCTCACCATACTAAAACTAAGATTTCAGCAGGAAAGCATTCCTCTCTGGAGGATTTAGGGAGAATCTGTTTTCTTGCTCATTGGTTATTGATGGAATTCAATTTTTTTTTTCTGACTGTAGAACAGAGGTCCTCATTTTCTTGTGGGTGTTAACTAGAGATTACTTCCAGGCTTTATAAACTACCTTATTCTTTGACTCAGACTTCTTTGCTACCTTCAAACTAGTACAGTTGGAACAATGGGCCTGAGGAAATCAGTCCCCTCCACCCATTTCAGTTCGGATAGCATCATAGGGCCACTCCTTTCTCTGAAGGGAGGTCACTCAGCAGCACAGGCCCTGAGTGGCAAGTGAAAGATCATGAGTTATATCCCCAGTAAGGAAGAGAGAGAGAGACAGACAGAGAGAGAGAGAGAGAGAGAGAGAGAGAGAGAATGAATAATATAAGAAAAGCCCAGAAAATCTTTGAAGCCCTAGGTCTGACCTTCAGTTTCCTTTATCTACTTGAATCTTAGAACAGTTTTTTCATAAACATGCACTATATCTCACACCTGTGATTAAGAAAGCCCCTGAGGTGACTCAGTACCCTGTCAGTCATTCCTGTCAATCTTACTTAAGGTCTTAGTGGGAGGAACCCGACCTGGGGTGCATATCCTTCAAATTCCAAAAGCCTGATTT
Source organism: Dolichotis patagonum (assembly GCA_004027295.1). Lineage (NCBI taxonomy): Eukaryota > Metazoa > Chordata > Mammalia > Rodentia > Caviidae > Dolichotis > Dolichotis patagonum. Next base: position 13,620 of record PVJX010027388.1, on the reverse strand, counting down.
ATCTGTGTGCAGTGCTTTTTACTTTCCTCTCAGCCCAGCACTTTTTTGTTTGTGCCATATTTTTGTCAGCATGGACTTGTTCTGAGCACATCTTCCCATGACCCTCAATAAATATAGCCGCTTTTCACTTGCCATTGGGTATATGCTTTGCAATTGTTTGGCCGTTGTATAGTAGAACATCAAGTCTCTCTGCTGGAACCACCAGCGACAACAATTCTTCATGTTTCCCTCTCTGACAAATGCTGCCGCCTCCCTCTTCCTCTTTTCAGAGCTCATGTGATTGGACTAGGCCTACTTGGACAATCCAGGGTAAATAACCTCTCTTCTTTAAAATCAACTGAGTAGAAACCTTCACCTCCAGCTTTAATTCCCTTTGTTACACAATGTAACACACCCATGTGTTCTGGAGATTAAGATGCAGTTGTCACTTGGAGACCATTGTTGTCCCTATCACAATCTATTCCTAAAGTTTGACCTCAGCCATCCCAGACTTCTCAATGGTCTCCTCCCATTATATCATCAAAGTGCAATATCTCATCTAAATCTCAGAGTCCTAAACTTTAGTGTCTAAAGCAAGTATAGATGAGGCTGCAGACATCATCCAACTGGGACAGTGTTTCTCCATTTATGATCTGTGAAACTTAGAAACAAGGTACCTTCTCCCAAAACACAATAGAGGGCAGACCTTTAATAATGGTTACAAACATTGAGGTTCAAAAGAGAGAAAATAAAAGATAGAAGGAAGTTACCAACCCTAAGCAATTTTTGAAACCCAGACAGTTAAATTTCATGTGGTTTCTAGGCCTGACAATAACCATCTGCAGCTCACACCTCTGCCCTCTGGCTTTAATTTCCTGCTCTCCTGGTTCCTGGTTCTGCCCTCCATAATCACTCTTCCATCTAATGGTTCCTGGCTCCACCCTCTGCATTATCTTTCATTTTTCAAGTTGGTACACATTTTAAACTCAGTAGTTTTGTCAGATTGTTTCCTGTTAGACATTTGGTGATCCGACAGCCTTTTTTTTTTTTTTTTTTGGTGCTACCAGGGATCAAACTCATGACCTTGTGCTTGCTGGGCAGACACTTGTGCTGCTGAGCTATACCCCTAGCCCCAGCCTTTTTTCATTTCCTGCTTTGTGTCCTTTTTGAGACAGTTGGCAGTGTTTCTCTCAGTATGCAATTTTCAAGGACCTCGTGCACCCTCCATGTATGCCTTGAGGATTCACTCCAGGAGACATCAGACTTACCTGCGGACCTTTCCTAGATAACCCCGTCTCTATTTCCTGCTCTTGCTGAAATAGCTGAGGTGGTAGGATATGAGTCATCATTTTAAAAGGATGGACTATTAACACATAGAGTGATAATAGTTTGAGTCCCCAACTAACTTTTTGGGTTAAACATACCAAGCACGAAAGTTACATGCTATATGAGCTAACTTCCGTGATTTTAAAGAACAGGCAAAAACAAATCTATGCTATTAGAAGTCAAAGGATTAACTGGAAAAGTGTGTCAAAGAAATCTCTAGGGTAATAGAAATGCTCTATATCTTGTTTTGGATAGTGGCTACATGGGTGCATATATATGTTAATCAAACCTTTGGGTTTAATAGGTAAGATCTATGCATTTTATTATATAAAATTATACCTCTAAATTTTTTAGGAAGAAGAAAAGTTAGAGAGGGGAACCCCAGGGCATTAATAACTATATTATATTTTGGTAATCTATCATAAAATTTATTATTTTAAATATTAATAGGTATGTCACTTAATGGCATTACTTATGATCACAATATTGTACAATCATCAGCATTATTCATTTCCAAAACTTTTGGTCCATGTAATAAATGCTCAGAAAAGCTAAAACACAACACAACACAACAAAACAAAACAAAAAAAACAAAAAAGCTTTCCATCCCAAACAGAAACTATAATGCACCATTCTCTTTTCTTTGCCTTACACCAGCACCTGGTAACCTCTTTCCACTATCTGTCTCTGTGAGTCTGTCTGTCTGGGTACCTGATGTAAGTGGAGTTATATGACATTGGTTCTTTTAAGTCTGACTCATTCCACTTAACATAATGTTTTCAGGGATCACCCTTGTAGCATGGACCAGCATTTTAGTCCTTCATAACATTTTCTCTATCCATTTATCTGATAATGTAAGTTGTTATCATCTTTTGGCTACTGTGAGTAAAAGCAGTTAGTTTCTCCTGTTTCTCCTGCTGATGCACATTTAATCGTTGACTTCAGTTACTGTAATGAAGCTCCTCTCTGGTAGAAGTCTGTCCAAAGAGGCTACCATCCACCTTCTCAAGTTTATCCGCAAAGGACTGAGAACTACTAAATAAAATCCCAGGAATGCAGAGGAGTGAGCGCCCCTGCAAATTCATAGCTTCCAACCTCCACTGAGCCACAGCCTTGCCTCTCAACTGCTTACAATCCTGCGCTTTGCTCTTTTCTCTTCCTCTCAATATCAATCCTAAATGATGCCAACTGTATTCAAAGCTCCTTTTCTGTCTTTACTCTTCTTATTCCCAAAGATGAACCTAATTTAAATCATTTCAAAATGACCTCCCCCAAATGATACATAGTAGGAGTGAAACAAATCTTCGCTGATTTACTTCGTGTGTGCTCCATGGAACTGTGTGCTTCTCAAGTTTATTCTTAGGGCTGCCTCCACTTTCAAGAGGTCAAGCTCAGTGTCCTTGTTTATGACCAAGATCTCTACCTGTGAGTGTAACTCCATCGCCTGTGGAGCGCTCTACCTGCACCCATCCTTCCATCCCGTCAGCCACTGTTCTTTCACATCGTTGTAAACATGACTGAGATTATTTTTTAAATCACCAAGAAAAAATATTTCCAAGATACCTACATTCCCTGGGTTTTTTTTAACTTTTATTTTAATGAAGGTAAAACTAAACATAACAGAACAAAGCAGATCAGAAGAAAACAATGTAAGTGACACAAATTTCAAAGTGAGACAACAGGAGATCATCACTGGCTACTATAAAGTCTCTTGTTTTCTTCTAAATAGTTGTACATATCTTCACACACAATGAATTCATACAAAACAAAATAGTATTAAACTGATCAGAACAGAGTGATGAAGGCATTAGAGGCCTTCAAAACCAGACAACAGGAAAATCAGCAATGGCTGCCATGTCTCTCTTTCTCTTCAAAATAGCTGCCCATACCTTCATATATGTTGAAATTAAACACTATAAAACATACTAAAACCACTCTGAACAAAGAATAATAGCATTATTGGATTTCACAGCATTACAATATGCAATCAGTAATAGATACCATAATGTTGCTTTTCCTTCAAAATAGCTGTTTATTTCATAATGCATTATATAACCGAGTCTCATAAACTGTTTAGGAGAAGTTCTACACATGTATAAGTCTCTATGTGTATACCTATCCTTTCTGTATTAAGAGGGAAAAACAAAACAAAACAAAACAAATCAAATTACTAGGAAAACACAAAACAAAAAAGACAAATAAATAAAAATAGCAACCCTGGGGTTTTTATCTAATCTGTCTCCTCCCATTGCATCCAGAGTGGTCTAAATCCATCATTACCAACTTCTCTCCTCCCCTCCCACCTCAGCCCACTGTAAACTGGCTTTTGCTCTTCCCATTCCATAGAAATTTTCTCTGTTGTTATTTACACTGTTAGTCATTCTTTTCTGAAGTAATTCATTTGCTTGGCTTCCATGATACAGCTAGTTCTCTTTGTGCAATGTGAGCCCGCATGTCTATAATTTCCTCTTCACTTGTCTATACCTGAAATAATAATATGTCTCCTGAAATACCCACTTAAACAGATGGCTCTTCCCAGGCTCACTGGTTTCAATTAGTGTACTAGATGTGATCAAAATATATGGCAAATGATTAAATTGAAAAATTCATTACCATAAATGACACATTGCCATTAATCCCCGCAAGGTACTCTCCTTCACTTCAAAATACTTATCCCGTCATGCTCTTGCCACTTTCTGAAACAGTAACGAAAAACCCACGAGTTCAGGCTCGTAACAACATTACTGAGTGTCCTTATCCCATTGCTTACTGGGTCTGGCTCTGTGTGACTTCTGGCTCCTCCTCAAATTCGAACTCACCGTGGAAGGTGAGTGTTTTCCACTGTTTCACAGCATCAAGGCGGCCGTGACAGTGCAACTGAAGACACAAAAGAGACTTTCCAGCACTGCCTCAGAGAGTGGCAAGAAAAAGGGACAGCTGTGTTCAAAGTGAGGGGGAGTGTCCTGAGAGATTAATGGCAATGTGTCTTCCACAATAATCAATTTTAAAAATTCAAACCTTCACTGTGTTTTTCAATCGTACCTTATATACTGATCATTTGAAACCATTTTCTCCAGCACAAAACTCTCTTGGGAGCCTGATACTTCTAAGTCCAGCTTTGTGATGGAAAACGTAACCCCAAATCAACATGCAAATCTAGACCTAAACTTTATTTTCCATTTTTCAACTCTTCTAGGCTTTAATCTTGTCACTTTCCTGCTAAAAATCAATAAAGAATTTCTTACGACCTTTAAAATGAAATGTAACTGTTTTCACATGACCTCACAAACCTCATGGCTGTGTAGCCTCTCTCAAGTCCGGGGCTTCACTTAGGGCCACACTGCCACACACACACAGCCACGCTGGCCGCTGAGCCACCTTTAGGGAGTTCAGGCCCTTCCTGACTCACCACCCTCAGTCCTTGGCAGGAATGTTCTTGCCCGGTTCTTGAACTGTACTTGGAGGTTCTGCTGAAATGCCATAAGGCTTTCATAGCAACTCAAATTTAATTCACATTTCTCCTGACATCCTGTTGTTCTTTAAATTCGTGGCCCATAGAATGTTTTATATGTGTTTACTTTATTTATTGTGGTGTTTGTTATCCTTCCCAGGATTCTAAGCTCCATAGGGAAAAAAACTCAGGCACCTTTCGTTTACCAATCTAAATACAACTCTTATGACAGAACTTAGTACTTAGTATATTATACACATAGATTATTTCTGACTTGGCACCTGACAGCCAACTTTTGTTTTTTAAACCCTGAGTCTTCAACTCTACATGCTGTATTTCTCGTTAATACTAGACCTTGTAGATATAATCTCAGTTTCTCACCAATTTGTTATTTCTCTGTGTTTACTACCACTGCCCTGGTCCAAGTTCTTTTTCATCTCTTGAACTCCACCCCTACCAGCTGTTCACTTTGAATTCTTCTTTTAAAGTTTTTAAATTAATTAAGTTTATTGGTACATTTTAGATATACATAATAATCACATTCATCATAGGAAATTTGCACTTGTTATGATATATTTTGCTTCCTTCTCCCCCATTCTTCTCCTCTCCTTTCAATCTCTTCTTCTCCTTATTTACAAAAGCTTTGTTTACATTTTTCCTTCCTTTCTCATTTTTTCTTTTCTCTTCTTTTCCCCTTTTCCTCGCCTTAGTTCCTCTTCCCATTTGAACATTTGCTTCCTATTTCACAATATCTCTTATATATTTTAGTCTTTATTTATAGTTTCTTTTCTTCAGTTTCTCATGACAGAGAAATAATGTGAAATTTACACGTGTCCAATTTATTTCACTTAAAGCTATGGCCTTGAGGTGCATCCATTTACCCAGAAATGTGTCAAGTTTATCATTTTTTATGGCTAAGTAGTACTTCATCACATGAAAAACAAGTGGAGATTCCATCTCACTCCACGAAGAATGGCTATGGTCAGGAAGTCAACAAACAACAAACACTAAAGAGACTTTGGGGGGAAAGGAACTCTTCTCCACTGTTGGTGGGAGTGTAAACTGGTTGGAACCACTGTAGAAATGAGTGTGGAGATTTGTCAAAAAACTAAAACTAGAGGTTCCACTTGAGCCAGATTTTGCCTTTCTTGGTATTTTCCCAAAATAATTAAAAGCATCATATCACAGTGATACATATACACACATGTTTATAGCAGCACAGTTTGTACCAGCTAAATCTTGGAAACAGCCCCAATGCCTATCAATACATGAATAGATAAAGAAGATGTGGATTATTTATACAATGGAGTGTTGTTCACTTTGAATTCTGATTTGTCCCTTGTATCCATCCTCTGGGCCACCTAAAGTAGAGATCCTTCACTTCCAGGGAGTCATCTCTGATCTGCTATGATGGGCTACATTGCCACTCTTTGGAATTTACAAATCTTACAGTGTACATCTCCATTATTTCACTAGTTTTATTCAATTGTTTGCCTTCGTCATAGGTAGTGAGCTACTAGGAACATAAAGCACTTTAGGCACATCTGCTGAATTAATTATAAGAATGAAAACATAGCATTCAAATTGCATTAGTGTAATTACTTTCGACCGTAATAATATCAAGCCACCAAATTTATGTGTAGCCAGAACTATGTCAAATATATTACGTAACTGTTTGGTTCACTGCACTTCACTCTGTTTCATGTACTTAATGCTCCCTAAATGCTGCCACTCCCTATCAGGTCCTCATTGATCAACAAGCCAGAGTCTGACTACAGTTTTTAAATGTAATGAATCATCACCTCGCTTCTCACTGTGTGTACTGCATAGTCTCTCTAGGTGAGTTTTCACTTGAAAAACTCTGAAAATAAATTTTTCATTTATGTCAGAGGTTTCTCTAAACCTTCTCTGAAGTTAGTAATGTTTTCTCATTATGTTTTTCATTCTTTGCTTCAATATGTGTCAATCTTTGATATGCATGCATTCAATATATTTAATAAAAAAATGGTTTCTTTCATAAACATCAATGTTTTTGAAAAATATCTTAAATTTTTATGTAACCAATAACTTGATAAACCTATGAAAAATGAACAAAATGTTGACCTCTTAATTATGATCAAATTTTAGTTGTTTTAGGGGTTTTTTATATTTTAAGTGACAGTTATGATTAAAGTATATAATTATAGGTTAACAAGTATGAATTCTTGTTTGGATTCTGTGTGTGTAGTGATATATGAACCTAAATACAGTATACATAATTATATATATGCTTACATACACGTGTGGATATATGTGTATATATATGGATCTATATCTATATCTATATCTATATCTATATCTATATCTATATCTATATACATGCAGACATATAAAGAGTCTGCCAAAAAGTATATGTACACTTCAGGAAAAGAAAAACTTATACAAACATTTTAACACTAAATTTACCACCAAATATTTTAACATCAAATTACCTTTGACCTCTACAATTACAAGAGTGCTCAAAGTGGTAGCAGTTAGCTTCCAGACACTCCTTATGTTTCTTTTTCTGATATGTGTATACATTTTTTGGAGGAGTCTGTATATATGACTTTAATATGCATTCAATCTTTTAAACTCTAAATTGAAAGAAGTATCTTGATTAAGCTTTTGATTTAAAGCTTTCATCAGGAATTAAGCAAACAACAGTTCACATATAGGAAGAAGCCTATCTCTATACCCAAAATATCAACATTCTTATTAGAGCTCATAGGATCTTAGACATCATGTAGGTTAATCTACTTAGTTGATAAGACTGAGGCCAAAAATGCTCAAGTTACTTTCTGCAGATAGAATAAATAATCATTATTAACTTTAAAGCCAAAGTTCCAGATTTCCTAATTCTAAGCTTAGTTGCCTTTTATATCCAAAAAGCCTATCAACCTTCTCCACCTGAAGAAGTGCTTAACTGCTTTAAATGATACAGGTTTTTAAATCCATACTCAGGTAACAGTTCTCTAAATATTTATGCACTAGACATGTATTAATTTCCACCTATATGGATGTTAGGATCATTTTTAATACTATGAGAAGAAGAAAATCAGCTTATTAGAACATAAGAATTACTAAAGAGACAAAAATTTTGTAGTTGCTTTCAAAGGAAAGTTGATTATTAAATTATAAACCCCTTATTTTCTGTATCTATAATCCCAGGCAACTAATCTTACCCAAATGGAAGATCAGAAATGAAATTAAAGGCAATGATGAAAATTCTAAGGCACTTAAGTTGTTGAATATCAGAAGGAATTGTTTTGATAGGATTATTTCTCAGTTTCAGTACTTGCAAATTTTTAAGACAAAATATCTGAAGAACAGAAAAGAGAGACAAACATAAATGGAATACTAAAGAAGTGAATTCCTATTTGTTATCTCTTATGAACTCTTTCAACTAATCTAGTAAAATTAGGATAGCAACAAAAATTGTCTTACAGTATTATATATCTCCATAGAACTTTTAATAAATTTTTAAAATTAAGTGACCTGTATTAGCATGCATGATGCTGAAACAGTTCAACTACTATACTCATATGTCCTGAAATAAAAAATAGTCATTTTCTCAGTGACTATTTCTTAATCATGTAAAGGTGAAGGAGGGAAGAGACAGCTGCAGAACCAGGAAGATAAGTAGAAATAACTTTAGTGGTCAGTCACATGTCATATACATTATTTTGCTTCTCTTTTCTTAAGTAATTGTTTTAAGTAGCTATTCCAGTTCGCAATGTTGATTGGAACTGACAACAATAGACATCTTTATCTTGTTCCTGATTTAGGAGGAAAACTTTCAGTCTTTCACCATCAACTATGATATTAATTGTGCATGTTTGTGTGTGTGTGAATCTCTTTTTATCAGATCGAAGAAGTCCCTTTTATTCCTAGATGTGGAGTGCTTTTGTCATAAGAGTGTTAGCTTGTTTCAGATATGTCTAGCTGTGTCTATTAAAATAACTGTATAGTTTTTTTTTAATCTCTTTACTACAGTATATTAATACTGATTTTCCTATGTTAAACCACCTGGAGATAAACCTCACTTGTTTATCTAAATTAGTTTTCTTGTTGCTGAATTTGGCTCTATTAGCATTTTTTGAGAACTTTTAGTCTATAGTCATAAAAGATATTTTTCTATAGTTAGTTTTTCTTATATATTTGTCTAGTTTTGATATCAATGTATTACTGGTTTAATGGTTTGAAATGGAAAATAGCCTCTCTTCTACACTTTTGGAAGAGTTTGTGAAGGATTGGTTTAATTCTGTTTTAAATGATTGGTAGAATTCACCCATGAAACCATATAGTCCTGGATTTTTCTTAGACTCATGGCTAAGGGTGAGCTCCTTAATGTCCACACACTGCTCAATTTTCTAATTTCTTTTAGTTTTTAATTTCTAATTTCATTCTGCTATAGCAAAAAAAAAGCCTGTGATTTTAAATCCTTTGAGATTATAAAGACTTGCTTTGGGAGGTTAATATATGTTCTGTCTTGGAAAACATTCTATACAAATTTGAGGATTGTGTATTTTGCTGTTATGGTTTGGAGTGTTTCATGGATAGATGTCTGTTAGGTCTAAATGTATTATAGGGTTTCTCAAGTTAATATTCTAGCATCCTGATAGACTGAGAAAATGTCTTTCTTTTCTCAGTAAAAATTGATCTTGTATGTTTTAGTCACTCCAGGTTATGGATGTTTGCATGATATATCTTTTTTCATACTTTTATTTTAATCACTTTGTAGCTTTCAATATTAAGTGTATCTTCTATAAATAACACATTGATGAACCTTGTTATTTTAAAAATTTAGTTTGACAAGAGGAGCTAAAGATGGCGGACTGATAGGTAGCAGGACGAGAAGCCTCTCTGAGAGAGACAGCTCAGATGCCAGAATAAAACATCCTGGAGAAAACTGGACAGAGGGAGATGGATTCTCTCAACCCAGGAAGAAACTGAAGGGAAAAGAGCTCAAATATGAAGTCCTGGGGGCTACCATTAGAGAAGCTAAGGTCAGCAGTTATGGCACTCTAGCCAAGTCCGGCCTGAGCACCCAAACCCGTGCCGATGTGACTGGCTTGAGCCACCCCACGCATGGAGTTGAGCTGCCGTGAGCGCGACTCACACGGAGATGCCACAGCCATGCTGATGCGCTGAAATTGGAGGTTGGGGAGCCCAACGGAGACCAGACCCAGAGAGGGACCAGCATTGACCCACGGTGAGTACTGGGAATAAGACCATCCCACAGGAAAGGGGCGACCAACTGGACGACATGTTGGAGTCCGGCAGGACGGGCCCAACTTGGGAACGGCAGTGACTTCAGTTGGTTGCTCCAGTCCTGGAGTAGATTGGTGGGATCTGCTTGGCCTGGGTCACACCCTTGACTGGGAACCAATAAGTTGTTCCAAACCAATTCCCTACGCGTGGCGCGCACTGACGCAGTGAAGGCCCGCGAAGGTTGACTGGCTCATGCCCCTGCCTGCACCTCAGTGGCTGACAGTGGACTGGAGAGGGCAGAAACCCCTAGCCAGCACACCTCAGAAGAGCTGTAACCAACAGGGAAAGGGGCTGGGAACTCCACTGTACTCTTATATGGAAGGAACCAAAAACATGACAAGATAAAGAAGTAAGAAAAAGCCCCCAGCCCCCAACCCAGAGAATATTGATCCAGGAGAGGTAAATAAAAAAGAGATCGAAGGCAGCAAACATGCAACATCAAACATGGCATCAGCAGACATAAAGAGATATCTTCAAGACCTCGTAGATGAGCTCAAAACTGAAATATTAATTGAAGTTAAACAGATATAAGTAGATTAATAAAAGAAATGCTAAGCACCTCTCAAGAAGACACAGACAGAAGAATGGAGGAACACAAAAGAAGGAGAGAAATATTCGATGAAAAATATAAAGAAAACCTAGAATACATGAAGCAGATTCAAAGAGATTACCAGGAAACTAAAGACTCCATTGAAAGCTGGCAAAACTGCTTGAAAGAAACTAAGGATAGATTATCAAAACTTGAAGACAAGTTTGCAATGTGTGTGTGATCTCTGATTGTCTTGCTTTGAAATTTATGCCTCTTACATTGCTTTTTTGTGTTCTGTTTTGTTTTGCTTTATTGTGTTGTTCATAATTTTACCCTCTTTAAAATAAAAAAAAATTGGAGGGAGGTAAAGAGTTAAAAGGCAATACACCAAATGGTTAACTGATCATATCTCTGAGGAAGAAATGACAGTACATGTGAATTTTTTGCTTTCATATCTCTACTTTTTATATATTCCATGTTTTTGTCCATATGAGGTCCCATGGGATAGGAAAATGAATAAACTTTAGATCATCTACCTTAAAAAAATTTAGTTTGACATTCTATTAGGATTAACAAATTCATTAAGTTCCTTTTAGTTTTTATCAAATTAGAAGAGTACATTAATTTTTGTACATTGTACAATTATGAGAACACATTTAAGAGCTTGACTCTAACATAGCCTTTGAGAATTATGTCATAGGATTTCCCAAGAAAAGCATTCTGTTCTTTTTATATTTCTATAAGTAAGCCTTTTTGGATGTAATCCAAAATGTATTTACTTTATAGTAACTTTAGGGTATTATGAGATGCCTATTTTATTGCAAGTATTCACAATAACAAATTATAGCTACATATATGGGGGCTGGGGATTTAGCTCAGCATTATAAGTACCCACCTTGCAAGTGCGCAGTTGTGAGTTCGATCCCCAGTTCCAATAAAAAAAAAAAAACTATAGCTACATATATGCAAGATGGACTTACTTCTGTGGGAAATTTGGTGAAATCATTGAATGATAAATTAAGATATACCAATTGGGAAGCCAAACATGTTAAATCTGGACAAGTCGTGATAAAAAATCCCTAAAAGAAAGTAATATGAGATAAAATATTAATTATTAACAATAAATTATCTCCATATTTCTAGCAGCAATATTTCAACTTCAATAACAAGATATGCTATCAAATTTTTCCCAAGCCATAAAGGGAGAAATTATGTTACTATGTATGTTGTTGAGGTTTTTGTTTATATATATTTCTGTTTCATTTTGCTTGTTTTTTTTTGGTACTGGAAAATCAAACCATGCCAGTCAGGTACTCCATGACTAAGCTACACCCCCAATCTCTCTGTATAGTTTTAAAGTACATTGTTTCTAGTGTAAGGTCAAGCAGTTTCATATTTATAAGGGTAATCTGTTTCAGTAATCTATCTATCAATGTGTATTGTCCATTTTTTGATTGAATGCTAGTGTAAGTGGAATCATCTTAATTTTCTTTGTGGTTATGCAGAAACACAACAGGTTTTGTGTGTTGATCGTACATACTGTAACTGCTAAATTTGCATGTGACTTATAGTGGCTTTCTTGTTAGTGCTCATCATAACTCCATTAGCTCTAATTCCCAAGTATTGAAATTCTAAATGATGAAAATCCCTAAAGGCTGAAATATCTAGCCATCAAAATCCCCAAAATTCTCTTTGATGGGGTGTGGAGGGTGAAATGCTATAGATCAAAGAGAGGGTAGAAAGCTGAATTCTTGGGAAGGCAGTAGGGTATTTTCTGTTATAGCCATGAGAGTTGCCAAATTATTCAAAAAAGTATTTAATAAACTCAGTGATCTTCTGAACCAGACACATATTGATAGAGAGCTACCTCTGGGGTCATAAAACACATTACATTTTGTTATGTCTTGTGTTTAAATGTCCCCTCAAAGCCTCATGCATAGGTGGGGTTATTTCAGAGATGGGTGGATCTAGAATGTGTGTGCTGGTAATGATTCATGGAGCAATGCTAGGTTCAAATGCTTTAGGATTAAGGGTATAAATGGTATTTGCCCTAAACAGTCTGGCTAAAGTAAAAGAGGCAGAAAGATACTGTTAAGGCTCCTTTTTGTTTTGCTACTTTCTGTCCTCCGTGAACTGTTGTCCCTCTGCTATGTGCTGTCCTGCCTTGGAGGCAGCTGATTATGGATGAAACTTCTACAAACTGTGAGCTAAACAAACCTTTCCTGTCTTTAACTTTGGGTGTCAGATAGTTTGTCTAAGCAACAAGAGAAATAACTAAGACACACAGTGAACTAACTTTGGTTAGGGATTTGACTATCAAAGAAGATCAATTTCTTAGATTTACCACTAAATCTAACAGAAACATTAGTGCATACTTTGCTTTGGCTAATATGTGGCACTTCCAAAATTGTCCCGATTGGGTTTTTATTTGTTTTAAAATAAATCAAATAAATAGATTTTGGAGACCAAAGAGCTCTGGGTTCAAATCTAAGCTGTTACTTGCTTATCGTGTGGTCTTTACGATTCGGTTTCATTGAACATTAGTGTTTTCATCTGTAAAATGAAGATTATAATACCTATTTTAAGAATTCTAAATTTAGGTGGAACATTTGCTTGGAACATAGTGGGTGCTTAGTAAGTGGTGATTAGTATTATTGTTAATCATCATACTGGGCTTGTATCCAAGAAAAAGCTAACCTAGGACTAAATTTGACACAAGGTTCAAAGATTGTTGATTACTTAAAAACATGATAAATCTTTCTGAATTCCACTTCTATTATCATGATAAATAATGAAAAAACACCACTGTAACTGTTTTGGATCTGAGTATCTTTTTTAAAACTTGCTGGGCTAAAGAAACTAAAACAGATTTAGAGATGCAATTTTAATGTGTTGCTGGAAAATCTCTATTACAATAGGAAAGACTACTTCAATACCGTGAAAACTAACCTACGTTAGGAAACTGAAAGTAAAAACTACTGTAACTGTAACACAGTAAGACAGCATCATTAAGAAGATCTGACATACCTTAAGATTAAGTGCA
>PVJX010027387.1:0-24914 GCA_004027295.1 Dolichotis patagonum | reverse complement strand
TGAACATGGCTGGGAGGCTCCTGGCCCCGGGCTCCTTGTTTGTACAGGGATGGTCACTGCTACTGCAGGGGTTTGCTGTTCTCAGTTTCTGCGTGTTTTTAGAGTTAAGCAGTGAATCACATATAAGAAGAAAAGCTGATTCTGCACATTTGGTTCCTTTGCTCATGCCCCACTCGTGGGGCGTGTGACACACACTCCCCCACACATGAAGCCCCACTTTGGGGCTTACCCAGTCTGGCTGGCAGGGGCAGTGATCCGGACACGTACACCTCCTGACACCCCTCCCCACTGTTGCAGGTGTCCTCCCAAGTGTCCCTCAAGGCTCATAAGCTAAAGGTTTTGTTAGCAGTCTGTGGTGTATTAGGGCGCAAGCCAGGCCCCTGGCAGTGCACCGCTGATGGAGGGGCTAAGATGCTGGCCCTTCCTTTCTCTTCACTGCCCAGGTGCCACAAGCTGTCAGGCCTCCTCCGCCACCCTCCCTGCCACTGTGTCCTGCCTCACTGAGGCTGGAAGCAAGAGGACTAAATGGTCACACACTAAAATCAGCAGCCAAAACACACTTTTCCTCCTTTAAGTCATCTGTCTCGGGTATTCTGTCACAGCGACAGAAGGCTCACTAAAAGACCCACCGCTAGGCCCTGTCTGTTGGCTACCTGCCTCAGTGCAGTCACATCCAAGTACCATTTGTATCATTTTCTTATGTTTTCCCTGTTTATTCATTATTGAAAGAGCACTACATTTTAAAAAGGAGTCTTTCCAGCATGGTGGTATAATCCTCTAATCCTAGCACTTTGGGAGGCTGAGGCAGGAAGATCACAAATTCAAGCCCAGCCAGGACAAAAAAAAAAATTTTTTTTAAGGTAGAGTGCTAGGGATAGAGTGCAACACAAAGGCTGGTTCATTCCTCAGTACCAGAAAAGGAGATTAGGCATTATATGTGAGAATAAAAGACAACTGTCATCAAGAAATCAAATAACAATGAATTCCGGCAAGGATGTGGGAGAAAACAAATCCTTCTACACCGCTGGCAGGAATGGAATGGAGTGTATATTGGTACAACCACTATGGAAATCAGTAGGGAGATTCTTTAAAAAAAAAAAAAAAACTAGAAATTCCATTTGACCCAGATTTTCTCCTTCTAGGTATCTTGCCAAAAGGATAAAGACATCACAGTACAGTGATCCATGCACACCCATGTTTAGAGCAGCACAGTTCATAATAGCTAAATCTTGGCAACAGCCTATATGTCCATCAACAGATTACTGGAAGTGAGAATGTGGTATTAATACACAACAGAGTACTACTATGCTATAAAAAAAAAAAGCTAAACTTGAGTCATATGTAGGAAAATGGATGCACCCTTGAGACTATAATATTTAATGAAATAAATCAGACTTACAGGCTTAAATATCATGTGGTTTCTCTTATACAAGAAAACCGAAGTATAAAGAGTAAAATAAAAGTTAATAAGAAGTAAGGAGCCAGATCTTTTGCAAAAGGGAAGGGGATTGAGAGATCCAGGAAGAGGGGACAGAGGAGCAGGGACGGGGAAGAAAAGGGATTTGGATGTGTTATATTCGTGGACCAACCCTCCACAACAAACGTGGTCTTTAGGTACTGCACACATGGATTCATAAAAAATAAAAAGACAACTCCTGCGTTTCCAGACCATGAGATGAACCTGAACAGTGTTAGGAGGGTGGGGGAGACAGGAATCCCTGCAAAGACTCAGGGAAGACAGACAAATACTGAAGTGTTCACAAAAGAAGGAGGGCCTTGCAAGGGGTGGGCTGGAATGAAATGGAGAGCTGTGTTTCATGGGTACCAAGTTTCAGTTGTGCAAAATGAAGAGGTCTGAGGACAGGGCAAGCATGCTCAACACCGCTGACCTGTACGCTGGAGGTGGCTGAAGCAGAAGATGTCTTGCTTCAATGGTATTTTTATGTCAGATGGACATAACATAAAATTTGCCACAATTTAAAATGAAAAATGTTAATATATTAACACCAGAAGCAAACTTTCATTTTGAGGAAGTCTAAAGGCTTGAGAGCGAATTTTGAAAGACTGGGGTGTTGTTCAGTAGCAGAGAGGTGGATTAACATGGTAAGGCCCTGGCTTGGATCCCCAGAAGCTGCCAACTCCTTCCCAAAATGAAAGAAGACTGAATTTTGCAACAGTGACTGTCACTGTCATCACCACACAATGGTGCTTTGGTGGGCACTGCCCTTATGCTCAAAACCTAGAAACAGGAGCTGGGCAGAGGCCAGGCACCCAGGGACACGGGAGGGGCAGGCCAGAAAGCAACAGTGAAATCAGAAAAAGGAGAAGTGAGAGTTGCTGCGGCTGGTGGACGACTCAGCTCACCCTCCATGCACCTGCAGGCCTGTCAAGGCCGGGTCTGATGCAGAGCACAAGCCACCAAAGCCCCAGCAGCACAGACACCACAGAGGAAGCAGGAAGAAACCTTGGACTCCAGTCAACTCAAGTCAACAGAGACTTCCCCATCTCTCTCTCCTGTGGGCCTTGGGGGGAATAAACAGGGTCCCCCATGCCTGTAGCCAGCTCCAGCCCTGAGGGCCTCAGCCCTGGCAGCTCTCAGTGAAAGGTGGGCACTGGGGAGAGGGGGACTCCAGAAAACATGGCCTGATCTGCCAAATGCTGCTTGTCCCTCACCAAAGCCCCTGAGATCCCACATGGCCTGGCCCTACTCACTCCTGACCTTACCAGGACACCCTAACTTCATGAAAGACACCTCCTTTATGGCTTTCCTACACATTCAGTGCCCCCACACCAAGTCTCTGCACTTACTGGTCCCTCTAGCATACCAAGCACAGCCAGTGACACTTACACTTATAATCCCAGCCACTCACAAGACTGAAGGGGGAAGACTATAAGTTCCAGGACAGCTTAGGAAATTTAAAGCGAAGATGCGTCAAAATGAAAAGGGCTGGGGATGTAAGTCAGTAGTAGAGCACCTTCGGATTCAATCTCCAATACCATAAAAAAAAAGAAAGAAAGAAAAAGAAAAAAGGAAGAAAGAAAAGACAAACATGCCGCCTCCTGCAGCTGCTATCTCAGCATGACACACCCTCTGCCATCACACAGGCATTTGTTTCATCTAAATCAGTCAGCTCCCACTCCACTGTTCATTCCACAAAAGCAGAGCACTACCCACTCGGCCCTCACTGTCTTGTCCCAGGACCTTGAATCATGCCCAGCTCAGACTGTCAGAGCCATCTGTCTCCTCTCCATCAAATGACTCAGCTGTGAAATTCATGTTGGCTTCCAGTGTTCATACCCCAGGGCACTCAGGCAGGACCGGGGCCCATCATGTTCTTCAGCTCTTCCTCCAGCTGCTGGGAGCAACACCAAACAGGATCCCAGGTGAGAAGACGACAGACCACAGCGTACAATTCAGAGACGCTGACAGAGGGAAGGAGAAGGGTTTGATCTCAGAGGGCAGGGAGGAAGAGTGGACCCCAGTGGGATGGGGGTGACTGGAATGAAGGAACTATAGGGATGGGCAAAGGCCAGAGATGGCCCAATGAATAGAAAGTACCTGAGCCAACAATTGGATTAAACTCACTTGGGTGGTTGAGCATCCACTTTGTAAAGTTGTTATTTCAGTTTGCAGTCAGTGTCCCCAGCCCCTGACACCTCCCTGTCCAGCAGGCAGACCCAACCTTTCCCCCGGAGGGGGACTGTAGTGGACAGTGGGTGTGCCCCCCAGGACAGCCAAGGGCTGGGTGACAGTGAGAGAGAGCTGCAACTCCAGAGGATCACAGGGCAGCCCCTAGGGCAGACTTGACCTGAGACAGCATTCTGCCTCCCAGCATGAGCTGCTCCATAAACCAAAAGCAACAGGACCTTGTTGTAGAAGCAATTTAAGGAAACCAAAACAGCAACTACACAGGAGACTAAGGACTACAGTAAGATTTCTTCCTTCACTTCTCCCAGGTTCCTGTACAATGTCATTCTGTACATAAAGGACACCTTGAAAAGGAGCTATGAAATATACTTTACAAATCACTCTCAGATTCAAAGTGTCTAAAAACCATGAACTGACTGCCCAAACAAGAATGGGACTGGAAGAGTGGGTCAGTCTGGGGAATTCGCCTGAAGCTACTGTCCCCTGATCTAACAGGGTGGTGGCCTCGGAGTGGCTTCAATTCCCTCTTCCACTGTTCCATGATTTTGCAGGGAACCCTTTGCTCACTGAGATTCAGCCTTTTCCCTCTGAAACACAGGTAGTGTAGCCTACAGATAGCATTCTCAGCTCCCTGGCCCTGAAACCACCCAGTTATTCAATGATACAAAGCAAAAAGTGGGGAAAGTAACCTTGAAGTCCTGGCTCAGGCAAGTGCTGATTTCAGGGCACTTGGATGGAGCTTCCTGCAGATTCAAAAGATGAACAAAATCCACACCCCCTGCCCCAGGGTTCTGGCAAGGTTTTAATTCTCTTTATTTCTCATCTCGGAGATGTTACAGTGAACTTGATGGATAAATGGTATATTTCTTCCCAGGTTTAGGTGATTGCAGATATACAGCTATCCACACACCAATCCTTAAAATGTCTAGAGGACAGTTTTCACAACTAAAGTGGCAGATAGTACACTAGGAACAGAATTACTACAAATAAAATATCCTCAATGCTTGCCTCACGAGGTCCTCCTGGAAAGTGAAGGGGAAACTGCAATCAACAAACGTCTCTAACAGGGCACTTAAAATAAGCAGTCACACTCAGCCATGAAGCACTAAGGATCAGACACTAAACTTCTAAGGGACTTAGCATTCATCTGATGCATTTGAGATTGGGAATGTTTCCCCCTTCAACCTATGAAGTACATTAAAAATAAAGAAAGGAGTGTTATTTTAGAAAAAAGAACACAGCTACAGAACCTCACAGGAAGTCACACACAAATACTCCAAAGGGAGTCACTTGAAGCCAGCTGTTTTTAATAACCAGCTTCCTCCACCTCACCCATGTATGAAGAGAACAACTTCAAGGAGAGAAGGAGCATGCGTTCCTCCAAAGTGTGAACAACTGATCTTCCCGCACCAATCGCGGCCCAGACAGGGACACAAAGAACTGAAAGCCCTAATTCAGCCCACTACTCGGAACAAGACCCTCCAAGTCTGTAAAGCACTAACCAGACTCAAAATGCAACTGGCTGGCATGTATTCTTATTTCAGGAGGCCCGCTTTGCCATACACAACAGGTGCAGGTGATACAAGTAGCAGAATGCCAGCCGGGTTCCATGCTCACCTACATGTGTGACTGAAGTTCAGACAGACTCCGGCACACACGTGTGCGGCTCTGCAATGTGCTCACACCTTGCTAAGCCTCCGCCGTGGAAGACAGAAACAAACGGAGCAGCAAAAGCGTGCCCTGGAGAGGGAGGGGGTGGCACAGAGCCACCACCATTCATCTCCAGCTGCCTGGCCCACGTGGCCTGGGTGCGGCCTGGGTGCGGCCTGGCTTGGTCTTCGGAACTACCATCAAAGGCTCCTTCCCACCTGCACACCGGGAGCGCTGGACATCACCTTGTGGGTCAAGGCCTAGCCCAGTCATCCAGGCCAACCCCATCTGTGAGCAACCAAGGGGAACCCCACTCACTCCCTCTGCTTTCTCATCCCTGAGAGGGGCCCCTGGGTGGTTCCTCTGGCAAAACCTCTCATCAAAGGTGTCTGTCCCTTCCAAAGTGGAGGAACAGGTATGATGTGTCTGCCTTTGATGCCTTCCACACTTCCCAAAGCCAATTCCCACACCAGTGGACGCCAAAGAGAAGTTCTCTGTGCCTGCAAACTCAAGACCTCTGAGCTTTCAGACTAGAGCTGGGCAGGCCCCTAATCACCCTCTTCCTCAAGTCCCAGACAGAAGACGGAAAGGAACCACGAGGTCCCTGGCCCAAGCTCGGCGACCCGGAGGCCTTAGTCCCTGTACAAGCCCAGGACACGCCGGCCCGACACAGGCCTGCTTAGGCCCGCAGCAGCTCCAGATCCCCTTGCTCTCCTGGAGCCAGCCACGCGCGCGCCTGAACACTCCCTCACACAAGGCGCGCGCGCGCGCGCGCGCACACACGGTCAGCGAGCTGCAACCAGGCCCGGCGCCGCCATGCGTGCTGGCGGCGACCCGCGCGCGCCACCAGGTCACGCAGCGCGCAAAAGTCGCGGGGCCCGACAGGCCCGTGCCAGTCCCTGGCCTGGAGTCCCCGCCCCGCCGAGGTCTGGGCCTCATGCCAGCGCCGGCGCACCTGCCGCGCGCGCCCCGGTGTGTGTCCCCTCCCCCCCGCGTGGGGACGTCTTGGTACCCGCTCGGCTCACCAGAGGTAGCAGCCTTCCGAGGCCTCCAGGGTGAAGTTGACGCGCGTGGCCCGCGTGAAGGGCAGCAGCACTTTGGGGATGTTGAGCTTGGCGGCTGCGGCAGGACCCAAAGCGGGCAGCGCCAGCAACGCAGAGAGCACTAGCAGCAGTGGCGGCGGCGCCTGGGCCCGCGCCATCCTCTCGGCGTCACCCGGCGACCCGGCCTGCGCTCTGCCCTCCCACCCGAGCCTCCGTCCCCGCCCGCGCCAGGCAGCAGGTGATAGCGGGGAGGGCGGGGCGAGGCCGCCGCCTCGGGCCACTTCCTGGGCTGCGGCGCGGCGCGCGGGAAAGCAGGGCCCCGGCTCGTGGCGCCCCCACCCTTGGCTGGCGCGCCCCGTGGCCCGGGTGGGGGTGGGGCGCCGCCGGGGCCACCGTGCGTGGGTGGGAGGTGGGGGCGCCCCCGGGGGGGGGGAGCAGAGGAGGCCAGGCGCGCGTGCCCGCAGGACACCCAAGACCATGCAGAGGCGGAGCCCGGTTGTGTGGCCTCTGTGTTTGTCCCGGGAGGCTTTAGTGCATTAGCTGGCACTGGACGCCCCTGGGGAGCCTTCTTATCTTTCCGCATTCATTCAGCTCCTTTCAGTGCCATTTGGTAGAAGCAAAGCCAGGCCTGAACATAGCATGAGCAAGGCCATCGCAAAAGAACACGCACCCCCTGGACAGCTGGCATTTGGCCAATGCGTGCCTCAGCCCATAAAACACTGAGGCCCCATTTTTTTCCTTTGGCCTCCTCACAGCCGTGCCAGGAAAATGCTACCATACCCAAAACTGATGGAATGGCACTAAGATCGCTCTGTAGGCAGGGCAGTGCTTGGGTGGTGAATCGCTGATCCCTTAGCCCGTCTTCACTTCCAGGTATCTTCTGTCCTCTGGAAACCCTAAGGGAGTCACCCCAAAGGTCAGATTGAGGGCAACAGTGCCCCCAGAAAACACTGAGCTCCTAAGTTGAATTGAGCAGCGCAGAGACAAACTGACAATCTTAGGAGTCTGCGCTAAGTGCTGTGTGGTTTGTAGCTGTCTTTGTCATTAATTGTCACAATGTGCTTCTCAGGGCCTCTAAAATGTTCATCTGGTTTTCAAGGAAGCCGTCAGCCTAGTGGGAAGAGGTCAGGGAAGGTACAGGCCAGGAGACACAGGCCCTGTTGAGTACAGAATACAGGAAGCATGTGGGGACTTGTAGCCAGTGAGGCACACAGAGGTGCTGTGGAGCACAGGAAGGGGAAGCTAATTCTCAGTCAAGGTCAGAAAGGCGGCTTGGTTGAAGTGGTCCCAGGACTGGCCACAGAGAAACATTGCACTTCAGAAGGCCCAGGTGTGTGTAACCCCACCTTTCTGGGCCCATGGAACTTTGGGATGGAATAAGGGATGTTTTAGAGTCACCCTCAAAAGCTTGGGGGCCCTAGACTAGGGTTATGTATGTTGGGAGAAATGGCTTCAGAGATCCCAGAGCTGGAAGGCAAGTGTCTGTATGCCACCAGGTGCTCTGTGAGGCCCCATTTTCTATAGTGTACCCTCGAGTAGATCAGAAGACAAGCTATGCCTATCCAGCAAATATAGATGCTTGGGTCCCTTGCCAGAAAGCCAAGTCAATAGGCAGAAGAGACCTAGTGAGGCATGAGGGTCCTGGGCCTCTGGTCCATTAGGATCACGAGTCTCTGTGACCCCATCTTTCCAAATCTTCTGATTATTGAGGAGAAATGTATAAACTTCATATTTTCAGCTGAAACATGTTGGCTGTAAATGACGGCAACTAATGTATTTAAAAACATACGTCCTCTTTGACATTGGTGCCAGAGAAATGAGAACTAAATATTCATCTCAGTCCCTGCGCATGAGATTCATAATTAACCAAAACTGGAAGAAAAGAAGTGGCAAGGTCCTGCAGTGGAGGATGGTGAACCTGTGGCACACTCATAGCATTGAATATGGTCCAGGAATCAAACAAACAAACAAACAACTCCAGAGAGATGTACTGGATGGAAAAACAAAGAGGTTACTGTCCTGGTGTGGGTAGTTTGAGAGTCCTCCAAGAGGTGTGGTCATCAGTGTGGTGACATTTGAAAGTGTCGTGGACCTTGTCAAAGTCCTTAGATCACGGAGGTTTGACCTCAGGGATTGGAGGACCCCAGTTTCTCTGCTTCCTGACTGAAGATAGGACTGTTCCTGAAAAATGCTCCACCACTGCCATGAACCATTCACCCCAAAGTCCTCACCAGAACTGATTAACTGCAGGTACAGGGCTCCAAGGGGGAACTCAAATGTCTTCTCTTTGTAAAGTTGATTGCTACAGGATTTCACTGCAGCAATGCAAAGTTCCATCCTACATAATTGCATGCATAGAACATTCTTGAATCAGCAAAATTACAGAAAAAATGGACTAGGTGAGTGGTTGCGGGGGGGAGTGACAGGATAGGTGGGTGGTGATGTGGGGCTGGGGGTGGTAGAAATGCCCCAAACCTTGACTGCATCAATGCCAACTCCCTGGGTTTGCAAAACTACTGGGGAAACAAAGTAAGCATATGTGGGAGTTCTCTGTATTATTTCTTACAACTGTATATGAATCTGTAACCATCTCAAAAAAAGTTTAATTACACAAATAAAAAAACAAACATACAAACAGGCCTAATGTAACACATGTAAGTAGACATAGCTTACTGGCTGCCTCAGTAGTTGTTTTGAGGTAATCAGGACATTTTCTGCAGCAAAAAACCAGCCATTTAATGGGAAAATGTTTTCCCATTTGTGATTTCATGCTCTCCATTGCCCTTAAAACATATCTCCATCCCCTGGTCTCGGTCACCGACAGACCTGGTCAGGGACTATGTCTGGGGACATTGGTGGGAGCTGCTTCTCACTTCTCTGTATGGTGTCTCTGCTCCTTGCTCTTGTAACCCCTCCCTGGGCATCAGGTCTTTGGCCGGCATGCAGGGAGGCAGGAGGGGACAAGAGTGATGGCCTGAGCAGACCGTTAGGCCCCAGGCACAGAGTCCCTCAGGGACAGGAGAGACAATCGGTATGAGACGGTTGTCTACCAGGTCCATTAGAAAACATTTCCTGAAATGTATTATCAGTGCCTGGCCAAACTTCTGTCATTTCCGAGCACCCTAAACAAAATTTCTTTTACAATATGAGTGCCACCTGTACTGTCATTTCCTACTTGTCTTTAAAGCTAAGTGTTTACCTATATTTATATAGGAAATAAACTGTGCTGCTTCTGTAAGTAAAAAAATCGGTAGCAGTTGCCAAAATAGAAGTAGGCATAAAATAAATACAAGGAAACAAAGGGTTGACATCCAGTTACACTGACATGACGGTTCCTGCTAAAGCTTTGGCACTCGAGGCCTGCTCTCAGGGCCTTTAGTTGGAAGAGGCCCCAGCACATCCAGTGACCAAGACACTGCGGGGCTGTCCTGGGCCTTTGTTTTGCACATACATGGACCGAGAGCATCTTAAAGACAACTGACAGCAAGACACAGTGCCATATGCCTGTAATCCCCATACTCAGGAGGCTGAGACAGAAGGTTTACCACAAGTTCAAGGCCTGCCTGGGGGGCTGTATTTAGCATGTCCCAGGCCAGCCTTCACTACATAGCAAGACCTTATCTCAAAAGAAAGACAAAAATAAATGAAAAGAGACAATGGACTTTCTCCTGTGGTGTGTCGTCATGTTGGAGCCTATGCACTATGTTTTTGTCACAGTTTAATAACTTTTAAAAATCATTTTTCAATGGAGAAACTTAGTAACAAAAGCAGATAGGGTAGTATCCAAAAAGCCCTAATGACTGTCCAGTCCTGCAGCCATAATCCAAGCCAATTGTGTTCCTTCTGTAGCTGACTTCTACCCCATTTTGTTTTGAAGGAAACCCAAAACATCCTATCATTTCATCTGTATTGATTATACATAAATAATTAACATTAATTGCTTAGTCATGAAATACCAAGATACCAAGATACCAGTTCAAATTTCCAACTGTCTCAGAAATGCCCTGATTTATTTTTTTGGTTTGTGTGTT
Organism: Dolichotis patagonum; assembly: GCA_004027295.1. NCBI lineage: Eukaryota > Metazoa > Chordata > Mammalia > Rodentia > Caviidae > Dolichotis > Dolichotis patagonum. The sequence continues at coordinate 14,541 of PVJX010027387.1, read as the reverse complement.
AAAAATTAGGACCAGTGAGTTGGTGCCGTGCATGGGTTGACTGGGGGAGAGTCAGACACCAGCCCTCTCCTGTGAGTCTGTGCCATTCGTGGACTGTAAGGGAGGAGAATAAGAAGTCAAGGAGAAGCTAAGACCTCCTGTGAGTCAGCACCATGCACAGGCTGACTTTGGGAAAACCAGACACCAGCCACTTCCAATGGGCAGGCAGGAAGACAAGAAGAGCCACATTCCGCCCCACTCCACCCCTCATAGGCAACTGTCTGATCTGATTTGGTTGTATCTTATGGCATGGGCAGCTGTTTTGAAGATAGCAAGATATATTATGGTAGCCATTTTGGATTTACAGCAGCAATGGTGGCTTCCTAACCCTGTTGGTTTGCTTGTACATGTGTGTGCATGTGTATGTTAGGTTTGTTTTGTTTTGGTGCTGTAATCAAACCTGGAGCCTCAATATGCACATGCCAGTCAAGTGCTCTACCACTGAGCTGCTTCCCTACCCTGGTTCTGAAGTTTTGGTGATAGTCCCTGGAAACAGGGATGCCCACTGTGAACCACCTGAATCCTCTCTGAGCAGGAAACCTCAGCTTAGTGGAAAATACAAAGGTAGAAAAGGACTGGCAGTGTTAGAATGGCTTCCGCCTTGACAAAATCCCTTCTAGAACCTTATCATGCTTACAGTAATGGCACCATTTAATTACAGAAATTGTTCTGCTTATCGGTGCCCAGACATGCTGACTCCCAAGGGAGCTGTGTTTTGTATTTGCACTGACTCTCACTGCAGACCGTTTTCTCACATTTGCCACATTTGCATTCTGCCAGAGACTGGTGAGCATTTGCTTTAGCCCATGGACTCCCCTGCCTGTGTCCTTCTTCCCTGCAGGTGTCACTCAAGAGACAGCTGCGGAATAAGCATTGCAGCCAGCTAGTGGTGCCTTTGGCCTCCTTAAATTCTAGGCACACATGTGCTGCCCAGCTGCCCATTGTAGCCCTGGCTAGGCACTCAGGAGTACTGAAAGATTCAGAACTGCCCTAGCAGCTCGGCAGCGCTCATAGTCCTTGTTCTCAAGGATTCGTATTCGTACCAAGTCAGTGAGGTTCTGAGATATGCAGACAGCTGAGAAATCACTGCTCCTCTGTGAGCATCTCAGTGGAAGAGGTTTTGAATCTACACGGGATAAAGAGGATCTACCCTCACCAATATCAGCTAATGCATTAAAGGCCCGAATGGAACAAAGAGGTAGAAAAAGAACAAATTTGCTCTGCTGGAGGTGGGCCATCTGTGTTCTCCTGCCCTGGATACCGGAACTCCTGACTCCAGGCCTCCAGACTCTAAGACATGTGACCAGTCTCCTTGCCCCACTCCCAACCCTTCAGATCTGGCTGCTAGTTAACACTGTTGGCTCAGCCTTAAACTGATGGATGCTACAACTTCCCTGCTTCGCTGCTGGTGGCAGATGGTGGGACTTGTCAGCCTCCACAGTTATGTGAGCAAATTTCCATAATAAACAAATAAATAAATACATTTGCACGCGTGCGTGTGTGTGTGTTCTGTTCTTTTTCCCTGGAGAACCTTGACCGATACATTTCTGTCACCTCTGCTATCACACTTGTACCACAGTGGTCAACACCAGTCACAGTGCTCCCCTTACCAGCACTCCAGAGCCTTCTGGGTGGCTTTGGCAGGGACTGCAGACTCCTTCCTCTGGTCCCTGGGTTGTACAAGGTCTCTCTGTTTCTCGCACCAGCATTCATCTCCTCTTACCTGCATGCACCTGGGTACTCTTGCCTCTGTGACCCACCCCGCTAATTTGGACCCTGGGATGATCATTTTTGAACACTCATCCTTTACAACACAGACATTTTTTTTCAGTAACATTAGATGCAATATAATAATGTCTAAGAAAACACCATTTAATTCTTTTATTGAATTTTCTATATAAAAGCAATCCAGCAAAATCTCTTTACTGCTTTTGGTTTTTTGAGACAGGGTCTTGCTATCTATTCCAGGCTGGCCTTGAATTCATCAGGTAGCCCTGGCTGGTCTGGAACTCACAGTGCTCTTCCTGCCTCAAACTGCAGAGTGCTGGGATTAGCCAGTAACATTTTTAAATTAAAAAATTACTACAGCAAAAGAGCTCACAGATTAAAAACACTTACATTAATGTCATTTTTAAGAAATTCCACGCCTATATATTGCAACAGTGGATGACACTCAGATATACTAACCATTAAGTAATTAGGATGAATAACAGTGAAAAGAGAAGGACTTTCAGTTTCAAAGCTGATAATGCAAATTCTGTAAGATTTACATGTACCAAAGCAAAATGTTACCCCTTGCAGTTCATACCCTGTTTTGCTTTTTAAGATTTAAATAAAGATTACAAGTGGTCTTATAGAATGGGGAAATGCAAATCAAAAACCAAGTGAGATGGCACCTCACACAGAAAACAAGTGTTGGTGAAGACATGGAGAGATTGGGAGTACTGCACTGATAGCCGAAGTGTGAGCATGGTGCTGCCCCTGTGGAAAAAATAAGGCAGCACCTCAGGAATTAAAACTTGCATTGCCACGTGATCCAGACATCCTGCTTGTGGGAACATACCCCAAAGAATTAAAAGCAAGATCTCTGTGTCCTCATGCACCAAATACTAGAAACAACCCAAGCGTGCCACTGTGAATGGGAGAGCAGTATGTGCTATGGTCATATTGTGGAATATTATTCAGCCTGGAAAAAGAAGGAAATTCCATCATGTACTACAACATGGACCAAAGGGGCAGCTACTGCATGATTCCACCTATATGAGGGTCCTACAGTAACCAACCCAGAGAGACAGAATTGTGTTTCTAGAAGCTGGGGTAGGAAATGAGGAGTTGTTATTTAATGGGCCCAGAGTTTCAGCTTTGCAAGATGAAGTCTGGAATTGGCTGCAACACAGTGTGAATGTACTGAACAATACTGAGCTGTGTGCTTAAACATTACTAAGATGGTAAATTTTATATGTATTTTACCATAATTTCTTAAAAGATTATTTTAAAAAACCTTAACAGAGCCCAGAGCTGTCTTTTAGAACTTAGATTTATAGGAGTTCCCTTGGAGATGTGTATTTTATCCCTCACATTATTTGGTTTTTCCTGTGTGTGGGAAGAATACAACCTTGAGTCCTTTCTAATAGTTTTAAAGTTCTCTAGAGTCCTCCCCAGGACAGTGCTCACAAAGACATCCCAAAAAATCTGGCTGGCTCCTGGCTCTGTTCCCAACTGGCTGGGCGGCCCTGAGGGAGCTGCTGAGTTACTTTTTCACCTCCACGAAGGAGATCCTCATATCTCACTCTCAGAGATGGGACAAGGATTCAATTAACATATGTAGAGTGCTTAGCAGTTTTTACAAGACTGTATTTTGGTATCCACTGTGCTGTGAATCCCCCATTCCCATCATTTATTATGAGAGAAAAGCACCTATTCAGATTTGATTTGAATTGTTTGCTGACATTTAAAGCCCAGGGTATTTATGAATACTCTGGGTTTATAATTTGTCTTGAAAATTCAGAAACTGGCAGCGCCAGGCCTGTAGTCCCACGTGATAGACTGAAAATGACTGACAGTCCTGAGGATTGAACCTAGGTCCTGAGTTACTCTGAGCTACATCCCCAGTCCTTTTTAAATTTTAATTTAGAGACAAGGTCTCGCAAAGTTACCCAGCGTGGTGTCAAATTTGTGATTTTCCTGCCTCAGCCTCCCTAGTATCTGAGATTACAGCTGTGTACCACCATACCTGGATGGCAGCTGCTTTTAGGAAAAGTTTGTGATCTTTCACTCTGCCACAGTCACCAGAACTCCCTGCTTTTCCCAGCCAGCTTTAGTCATACTGATTCAATGGGTCCATGGTGTGATCTCTGCTGAAGATCCACCGATAACATATGCCCCCGTCCTCTGCCCCAGCACTGGCCCCTGGGTAGGTTAAATAAAAAAGCACAGCCTGACTTTTCTGAATTGAAAAATGAACCCACAATGTCCACCTCACAGGGGATGCTGAGCTTGTCAAAGGCTATGTTTAGTGGAAAACCAGTTGGTAACAATAAAGGACTCTTCTAATGTGAAGAACCACTCATTCAGATTAAGATGGGATGGTAGCTGGGAGCAGTGGCACACTGCTGTCATCCAGGCTTCTTGGGAGACAGGACTGACTGAGCCCATGAGTTCTAGATCAGCCTGGGAAACCACTACCGAAATCAGTGTGGAGAGTCCTCAAAAACCTAAAACTACAATCCCATTTGACCCAGCTGTTTCCTTCTAGGTATGTTCCTGAAAGAGTCAAAGACATCGTATGACAGTGATCCATACACACCCGTGTTTGTTGCAGCACAATTCATAATAGCTAAATATTAGAAGCAACCTGTGTGTCCATGAACAGATCAATGGGTAAAGAAAATGTGCTATTTATACACAGTGGAATATTACTGTGCCATAAAGAAAGATGTTGAGCATTTGTAGGGAAATGAGATCATAAATACTAAATGAAATGAATCAGACTTACAAACTTAAATATCACATGGTGTCTTCTATATGAGAAACCCAAAGTGCAAAGAGAAAAATAAAAGAGAGATCATGGAAAGTAGGGAGATAGATCTTTTGCATAAGGAATGGGAATCAAGAGATAGAAGGAGTGAGAGGAAGGTGGGAAGGGATATAAATTTCTTTTTCATTGTAGAGGTCCTATACCTCTATTGATGAGAATTTAAATTAGTATTGTCCTGTGGAAATTAGAATGGAGGTTGCTCAAAAAACTAAACACAGAGACATCATTTAACCCAGCTACAGCACTTATTAAGGTTTAGGTCTAAAATCTCCCCCAAAGCTGCCTGTTCAGAGGGGGAGCACTTGGAAGGTGACTGGATCATGGAGGCACAGTGAATTTGTCCACCAAAGAGTTCATAGTTTGCTTGGAAGGGGCGGGTCACTGGAGTGTGACCTGGAAGAGTGTCTCCTTATTCCTATTTCCACCCCTCTCTCCCTCTGCTTCCTAGCCTCCATGCAATGGGCAGATTCTTCCATGCCAGGCTCTTCCACCAGGCCATTTCTGCCCTGCAGCCAGAAGGCCATGGACTGAAACTTCGAAACTGTGAGCCCAGATAAACATCTCCTTTAAATTATAGGTGTTGGATGTTTATTCCAGGGATGGGAAAGCTAGCATAATACCCACTCCTCAGTATCTTTGTGAAAGAATTAAGTCAGCATACTCTAGATACCTGCATGCCCATGTTTACTGCACCCCAATTCACAATAGCTAAGCTGTGGAATCACCTTAGTTGCCCTCAATTGACAGATGAATAAAGGATATGAATCTTAAGAAAGCCATAAAGAAAAATGAGATCCTGTCAATTTACAGAAAAATGGCTAGAATTGGAGATCATCATGTTAAGTGACACAAGCCAGACTCAGAAACACAAGTATCATATTTTCTCTCATATGTGAAGCCAGAGAGAGAGTGAGAAGAATGAAATATAAGTAGAAGGAGGAGCTATTAGAGAATAGGGAGGAATAGGGAGGAATGCTCTGAGTGTATTACATATGTACAAATCTACCTAAATTAAACTCATTAATTTGTGTGATAGTAATAAAATGTCCTTTGCTGTGAAATTATTTGTATGTATATATATATATGTGTGTGTGTGTGCGTGTGTGTATACATATATGTGTGTGTGTGTGTGTGTGTGTATATATATATATATATATTTTTTTTTTTTTGTACCGGAGATGGAATGTACGACTGCAAGGCAGGCGCTAAATCCCCAACTCTAATTTTTTTTTTAGTTGTTCAAATTATAAAGTTAAAACATGTAAAGTAGACATTCAAACAGAGAGTCTGTTAACAGTTCTGTTCCACGATCTGACAAAAAACCCCAGCAATATGGTCATCCATCTTACCCACTCAAATATACATTCAATTATATCAAAAGGGTAAAATTAAACACAACAAAACAGAACAAAGCAGATCACAAGAAAGCAATGTAAGGGACATAAATTCCAAAACTAGACAATTGGAGATATTCACTCTCTATCGTAGTGACTGTTGTTTTCTTCCAAATAGTTATCCATATTGTCACATACAGGGAATTCACATGAAACAACATAGTATGGAATTGATCTGAGCAAGACGAGGAGGGCCTTTCAGGTCTTCAAGACCAGACAATAGGGAAGCCGAGAATGGCAGTCATAGTGTCTCTCATTCTCTTCAAAACAGCTGTCCATACCTTCGTGTGTGTTGAACTTAAAACAAAACAAGCTAAAATCACTTTGAACAAAGAATGATAATTTTGCTGGATTAAAACACATCATAACATTATGGAATCAGCACTGGGTACTGTAGTGTCTATTTTTCTTCAAAGTAGTTGTTCATTTCAACATGTGTTATATAGTTGGTTCTTGTAAACTGTTTATAAGATCTACACATTCATAAGTCTCTAAATGCATATCTATCCTTTCTGTATTAGAGGTAAAAACAAAACAAAGCAAGATAAAACAAAACAATTCCTAGAAAAACATGAAGCAAAAAAGTCATATATAACCGCAATACAAGGTGATCTACAATTGTTACCATGATGTCTCAGCAGTATATAACAACATTAATAAAAACAAAGCATTGGAGACATTTTAAGACTTCAAAAGCAAGTAATAAACCAGAGTGGATATCTTAATGAATCTTGTCATCTTCAGTGTAGTTGCCTATACTCTTAGACTTGATGCTATCAATCATAACAGATTTAAATAAAATCAGTCAATATAAAGTAGCAATCTAACAACCCAGATTCAAATAAGATCAGTAATAAATAAGACAGTATAAGTTACAAAAAGCTTCAGATTAAGTTGATAGGAAATTAGGGATGATTACCATAGTATGTCCTCTTATTTTTGGGATAGCTGACCATGTCCTCAAGTCTAGTCTAAGTAGACAAACTGGAACAGCATGTAATCCATCCAAGCAGAGTGATGAGAGTAATGTAAATTTTAAATCTTGTTACCCAATTAACAATATCCTCTGCCTTCCTTTTTTAGACAGTTCCTCCCCTTTCACTCTTATAGGGTGCACTGCTTGTTTTGGGTCCCACTGCCTCCCTATATAGACCATCTCAATGGACCCTATCTCCTGATCTACTCTGCCTGTGTTTCTCTCTGTTAATATTTCAAGGCCATTTATACTACAGATTACAGCCAATCTTTTCTGCCTTATTTCTGCTATTGTTTTTCTGCCATTGGTAGTCTATTTTTCCCTTCCACTCCACTGTCTGCCCCATTCACTGAGGCCTCTCTGCAATTGTTCCTGAAATGCTGGTATTCTTGTTCTCTCTCTCTCTAAAATGTCCTTCAGTATTTTTTGTAGGGTTGGATTGGTGGTCACAAATTCTCCAAGTTCCTCTTTGTCATGGAAGCATCTTGTTTCTCCATTAATTTCTAGAGAGAGTTTTGCAGGATACATCAATCTGGGCTGGAGGTTGTTCTCATTCAGGGCTTGAATTACTTCACTCCAAGCTCTTCTTGACCTGATGGTCTGTGTCGAGAAGCATGCCGTGATTTTGATGGGTTTTCCTTTATAGGTGATCTGTTTCTTTTCTCTGATGGCTTTTAATATTCTGTTCTTATATTGAATTTCTGGGATCTTGATTATTATGTGCCTAGGTGTAGCTCTGTTTTGGTTGTAGGTGGCTGGAGTTCCGTATGCTTCATACATCTGCATATCATTTCCTTTTTCTATGCTTGGGAAATTTTCCATAATGATTTCTGTGAATAGCCTTTGCAATTCCTGTGTTTTGACTCCTGCTTTTTCATTCACATGCTTTATTCTTAAGTTATAAATCCTCTTGTCATCCTCTAGCCTTCCAATTTTTACTGTCTGCTCCCTTGTTATTTTTAAGAGATCTTCCCTTTTATGATCACACATTGCAAGCCTGTGTTCAATTTTTGATAGTCTATCTTTGGTTTCTTTCAAGCAGTTTTGCCAGTTTTCTATGGAGTCTTTAGTTTCCTGAGAATCTCTTTGAATTTGCTTCAAGAATTCTAGGTTTTTCTTGTTTTCTTCATTAAACGTTTCTCTCCTTTTGTGTTCCTCCATTCTTCTGTCTGTCTTCTTGAGAGGTGCCCAGCCTTTCTTTTATTAATCTACTTATCTCTTGTTTAATTTGAATTAATATTTCAGTTTTGATCCCACTTATGAGGTCCTTAAGATATCTCTATGTCTGCTACCGCTGTGTTTGATGTTGCATGTTTGCTGCCCTCAATCTCTTTTGTATTTACCTCTCCTGGATCAATGTTCTCAGGGTTGGGGGTTGGGGTTTTTTTCTTATTTCTCCCTCTCGTCATGTTTTTGGTTCCTTCCATACAAGTGTACAGTGTAATTCAGTGTAATACAGCCCCTTTTCTTGTTGGTTAAGGCTCCTCTGGAGCACGCAGGCTAGGGGCTTCTGCCCTCTGCTGGCCGCTATCAGAGAGTGAAGTTCAAGCAAGCGCAGTGTGCGCTGGCTTCTCTCCTCCAGGCCAGTCAACCTTTGCAGGCATTCACTGCGTCAGTATGTGGCTGTGCTCAGGGAATTAGTTTGTAGCAATCTACTGGGTCTTGGCCAGGGGCACGGCCCAATCCAAGCAGATTCCACCAATCCGCTTGGTGAGGGGAGCAACCAACTGAAGCCACTTCCTTATGGAGTTAAGGCTGTCCTGCCCAAATCCAACATGTCTTCCAGTTGGTTTCCCCTTTCCCATGGGAGGGTCTTATTCCCATCACTCACCGCGTGTTGATGCCGATCCCTGAGAACTGCTGGGCTCCCAGACCTCTGACTTGAGCGCGGCTGCGATGCAAATTCATGGTGCCTCTGAGTGGGTTGTGTGCAAGGCCGTGTCCGGGCAAGCCGCATGCAGGGATGTTCAGCTCCATGCTCCAGCCGCTCAAGCCAGTCACATCGGTGCAGTTCGGTCCATCAGGTCAGTCTCGGGCAGGAATTCAGGCAGCTTGAGGAGGGCGCCGTGCTTGCTGATCTTAGCTTCACTAATGGTAGCCCCGGGACCTCATATTTGAGTGGTTTTTTTAACTTTAGTTTCTTCCTGGGTTGAGAGAGTCCATCTCTCTATGTTTGGGTCTCTCCAGGGTGTTAAATTCTGGCATTTAAGCTGTCTCTCTCAGAGAGGATCTCTCTCCTGCTACCTACCTGTCCACCATCTTTGGAAAGTCTCCCGACCCTACTAATTTTCAAGAAACAAAAATAGTACTAGAAGATTTAGGGTACAGTACAGTGACAGAGACTGTGCTTAGTAAGCTCTGAGTTCAGTCTCCTCCCCAGAAGAAATGGGCCCAGAATATTGTATTTATATCATTCTTCTGAGTGTCCCTTCCATTCCAAGTGAGCATCTAAACAACAGAGTGTATGTCACACATACATGAAAGTTCACACATAGCAATAGAGGACATGCCAAGAAAATGTCATCTCACCCACAACCTCACCAATGTGATGATTCAGAGGAACTTGAAGTTTTCTATAGCTTTCCACTATTTTCACTAAAGGAGAAAACCATAGTATTTTTTCTGCCAAACTCACAGCTGTCATATGCCTTCCATTTGAGACTTCCTGTCAGCGAGCAGATGACTTCTTGTGAGGTGTTCAGCTTCCCTCCCAGCCCAACACACTGCCTTCTAAAGTTAATCATATGGTCAGTCTGGTAGGTTGAACTACATGATTAAGACTAATCTGCATATTTACACATTAAGCCATGTTAAACTGGAATAACCCGGTTTGGCTGAACATGTAGGCTTGGGGATTCTGCATCCATTTAAAACTTTAATGAACTCAGATTTTAAGCAGTTGGTGAGAGGAGGAGAAAGCCTTTCCCTGCCTGTGTGTGCGCGCACACGTGTGTGTATGTGGTACTGAGAGTCAGTCTCACAGATGCACTTTCTCTGAGCAAGGCACCAGCCTATTTGATTTTCTATTTTGAGGTAGGGTGCCATTAAGTTGCCCAGACAGAACTCAAACTTATGATCCTCCTGCCTCAGTCTCCCAAAGTTTTGGGATTATGGGCATGTGCCATTTTGCCCAGCTCATTTTACATGGTGGACCCAGAATACTTGTACTGAGAAATGCAGAGATCTTCCTGACTAGAATTCTCTTAATTTCTGTCCTACCATTATGTAGGGGAAAGGTAGAAGAATAGGGGGAAAAACAGGAGAGGTATAAAGGGGAGGGAAAAGGAGGGGGGATGACTGAAAATTAACTTACTTGACTATGGTGTTGAAGTCTATAGGCCAGGATAAAGGAACCCGCCGCATATACACCACCACCACCAGCCTTGTAAGGTAAGGTTCCAGGGAAGGAACTGACAATAGGCAGATCAAATAGAAAAGGAACACAACTTCATCAACATGCAAAAGAGGAAAACTCACAGCATGGGAGAAATGTGACTCAGAAACTTACATAAGCCTTTCTCTGCAGGGGAGGGAACAGTGAGGAATCTCATGGGAACAGCACATGATTCTTAGAGGAACTCAGTGAGCTTGGAGAACACAGAAGGACCTGGGACAAAGCATTTTGGACCACAGCAGACGGTGGCTGGTAAATGCTTCTTTACAGGCCCAAAATAGAAGGCAATACTGTGAGCTGAAAGACTGTGCAGCTGTGTTGACAGATTTTGATCTTTCTTCCTGCCAGGTGAGTTGAGCTAATGAAAGCTCAGGAAAGAGATCAGAGCTGTTTGATTCTTCTTTGGCAGGTCCTGACTTCATGTAGAACCTTCTAAAAGTCTCTGTTGTTGGAGAGGGAGAAGCAAGACGAGGTTAAAAGGATCTCAATTTTCAGCCAGCTGCTAAAAACCTTTAGACCTTTCATTTCCTTTCTATCTAATTGTTCAACATGCCAAAATAGGCCATATTTGGGGGATATTGTTCTCAGAACCCCAACAATGGAGCACTAAAAGAAATAATACTGAAAAGATGAGCAGCCATGTAAATGGACAGTTTGCGGAAGAGGACACAAAGATGACCAACACACAGAAGGAAATCTGCTCATCCTTGTCAGTGACGAGCGATACGCAAATGAAAGCAGTAACAAGCTGTCTTGTCTCCCTGATCCGAAATGTTTCATGTCTGACAGCATCAAGTCTGGGCAAACACTGCGGGCACACGAACCCACCCATGCTGCAGGCTGAAGTGTAAACTGTTTCTGCTGCATTGGAGGACTCTTCCATGCGTACGTCTGGAAGCCTTTAGTGAGAATCTTTGAGAACAGATGTGTTTCAGAATTTATTTAGTTAGCTTGAAAGGTAAAAGGCATGCATACTATTTTTACATTTCTACTGCCAGTGGGCTTAGGAATAACTTCCTGTTATTAGAATACTGTTTTTTCTGCACTAAGACATAACTGTTCACACTAAATGATATAAATGTAGACTTTAAATAGCCCAGCTCATTTTAGGTCAGGTTTTATTATGGCAAAATGAGACTGTGGAAAAGCGTCTTTAGAGAGCTGAGGATCCCTGAATTGTGGAGGGGGCTCTCGGATCTGTACGCAGTAAACTTGAAGGCAGGCATAATCTACAACCTAGCTATTCATATTCTAAGTAAATTCCTCAGAATAGTGAGTTTTGAAATTTTTTGAGTAAGACCAAGAGTGAGAAATACAATTTGTGTGTAATCCAGTTTACACATACATTTATGTAAGTAAAAATAGTTTCGTAAAATAATGTTTACCTTTGTTACAATTGGTCTCTTTGATACCCTTGATCCCACTGTGTAAGGCATTTCATTCCTTAAGTTCTTACCATGTGCCAGACACATCTCCAAGCATTTCCACCTAGCTCTCATTTTGAAGAAATTATTTGATTAGAAATTGTTTAGAAATTGTTTAATTGTTTGATTTAGAAATTATTTCTCAGAAAAAGATAACCCAATTAAAATAGGCAAAGGGTCTGATAAACATTCTTCTGAAGGAGATAAATGTGAACACATGGAAAGATGTCCAGTATCCTTAGCCACCAAGGAAATACAAATAAAAACCACAATAACACAACATACCTACTAGGATGACGATTGAAAACTGATAGACTGGGCTGGGGATTTAGCTCAGCAGCACAAGCACCTGCCTGGCAAGCACAAGGTGGTGAGTTTGATTTCTAGTACAAAAAAAAAAAGATAGACTACAGCAAGTATTGGTGAGGATACAGAGATAATTGGTACCCTCCCCTCATAGACAGCTGGTGGGCATATGAAATGATGTAGCTACTTTGGAAAGCAATGTGTTAGTTCCTCAAAAAGTTGAACACAGAGTTCCCATAGGATCTAGCAGTTCTACTCTGAGATATATGCCAAAGAGAAATAAAAACACACATCTACACAGAAACTTTACATATGAATGTTCGTAACACCATTATTTTTAATAGCCAAAAAGTGAAAACTCAGTTGGCCATCAACTGATGAATGGATAAACAGAATAGGATATATAACCCATATAATGGAATATTACTTGACAATAAAAAGGATGCGTTGCCACAGGCTACAACATGCATGAGTTTAGTGAAAGAAGGCACTCAAGAAAAGCATAAATACCATATGAGTCCATGTATGTTAAATGCTCTGGATTGGGAGATATTATAGAGACAAAGGCAGATTAGTGGTTGGTAGGATCAGGAGAGAGGAAGTTTGTTAATGTTTGCAAGCTTTCATGGGACAATAGGAAGGTTGTAAAAGTAGATTGTGTGGGGATTTAGCTCAGCAGCATAAGTACCTGCCTGGCAAGCATGAGGTTGTGAGTTTGATCCCTGCTACCAAAAACAAAACAAAACAAAACAAAACAAAAATTAGAAAAGTAGATTGAGGTGTGGTTGCGCCATTCTGGGAAGGTACTAAAATCACTGACTTGGATACTTGAATTAGGTGAATTTCCATATTTGTGAAACTATTATGATTTGAAAAAACATCAAATATACCTACTAAGTACAATAATAATAATAGTTGTTCACTTTGACTTTTGTGGCTACAGATGTTTGCTCTGTATTATGTATCTTTTGAGGGAGACGTGGTACTCTCACAACCTTATGCTTGCCAGGCAGGCACTTATGCCACTGAGTCATATCCCCCACCTCTTCTTTTTTAAGTGGTAAGGCACTTAGCTACCACCGTGAGGTCCTGGGTCCACCCCCATCCATCTCAGAAAACAAGTAATAAATTCTAAAGTTTAAGTGTAAATTCTAAAAGTTTAGTAAGAAGGGGACTTGCTGGAAAGACAATAAACCAATACACTAATGGCTGTTTTGTTAGGATGGTACACACAGGGAATATACGGTTTGCTTTAAATTTCATCTAACATTCAAATCTATTGATTTATTTAATAGTGGTGTAGCTACATTCCCAGCCCTTTTCATTCTTTGATTATGAGACAGGGTCTGGCTAGTTGCCCAAGGTAACCTCAAACTCTCATCCTCCTGCCTCAGTACCCCCAAGCAGATAGGATTATAGGCATGTGTCACCAAGCCTGGATCTCTGACTCTCAAATTTACAGTCCAACTTTATGACATGAACGCTCCGGTGTTTTCCCTAATTTTACATGAATGCTACATCATGCTATGAAAATGATTTTGAGTGCTTGTGAATAACTATGTAAAACATTTGCTTTAAAGATTAGTTAGTGTAGCCAACAGACTTTGAGAAGAAAAAGAGAGAAATTGGTGTACTGTTTATCTCTTCAGTAGGTATTTGTTGAGTGCCATGGTGTAGTAGGCATTGGAAATGATGAATAAAACACCTCATGTTGAGCCAGGTATGGTAGCTCCCATCTGTAGTCTCAGCTTCTTGGGAGACTAAGGCAGGAGGAATGGTGGAAGCCAGGAGTTCGAACCCAGCCTGTGCAACATTGGAAGGCCCTCCCTCTTAAAAATGACAAAAATAACAAAAAGTCTCAATTTAGTTTGTGGAGAAGATCTTCAGTCAAACAAGACTATATCTGGAGCGCAAAACAATAGGAAAACTTTTGTTTCTGCCTTACTTTTTTTTCGTACCAAGAATTGAGTTCAGGACCTCGCGCTTGCCAGGCAGGCACTGTGCCACTGAGCCATATCACTGGCCCCTAACATTTGCATTTTTTGCAAAAATGTGTCTACTCATAATAAACAAAAGTGAAATGAAATTTCAAGTGATAGAATGCAAGCCGTGATAGGAGACAGTAGTCTGCTCTTACCTGAAGTTTACCTTTCCACAGTTTCAATTACTCAAGGCCACCCATGACCTTAAAGAAATAAGAGGAAAATTCCAAAAAACGAACAATTGACAAGTTTTACATCGCATGCTGTTCTGAGTAGTGTAATGGAATTCGCACGTACCCTCTGGTGACAGGAATCATCCCTTGGCCAGCAGAGCCAGGCTGCAGACCCTACACTTGAGCAGCTGCTTCGTTCAGCACCTCAATGTAGTGATATCACAGTGCTCACCTTCAAGTGACCCGTATTGTACTCAGTAACAGTCCCAGCAGTGATGCTGGTGATTCAGATCTGCCAAGAAAAAGCTGTGAAATG
>PVJX010027386.1:0-24941 GCA_004027295.1 Dolichotis patagonum | reverse complement strand
CCCCTGTCATCCCACACAGGTCTGGTTTCAGAACGCCCGGGCCAAGTTCAGGCGCAACCTCTTACGGCAGGAAAACACGGGTGTGGACAAGACGACAGACGCGGCGCTGCAGACGGGGACGCCCTCGGGGCCCGCCTCCGAGCTCTCCAACGCCTCGCTCAGCCCCTCCAGCACGCCCACCACCCTCACAGACTTGACGAGCCCCACCCTGCCAACTGTGACATCCGTCTTAACTTCTGTGCCTGGCAACCTGGAGGGCCACGAGCCCCACAGCCCCTCACAAACGACTCTTACCAACCTTTTCTAATGACTCGCGGTCCCCTGCCCCCACGATTTCTTTAAAAAAGAAATTATCTCTAGTTGAATTCCAAGTGTATTTTAAAATAGAGGCTTTGAGCAACTAACTAACCACATTTAGGATCTCGCCTGGAAACAGAGGAAAAAAGAATAATAATTGCGCGTCCGGCTAACGCAGCCGTGTGCCTGAGGAATTACTTGGAAGATCGATACACAACACAACATTTGTGTCCCTGTACAGTTTTGTGGACTGAGCGAGGAGGAACAACAAATAATTTAAGTTGGCTAGAGCTTCTGTATTTTCAAAGACTGCCACGTGCCTTAGGAATACTGTTTTATCCATACTTGGGATGACTTGTTCATTTTTCTCTCCCTCTTTTTCTCTCTGTATATTTATGACCAGAGCAAAAATGTAAAAAACAAAAGGCAAAAAAAAAAAAAGTTTGTTACTTTGAATAGTCCTAAAAAGAAAAGAAAGAAAAAAAGAAAAAAAAATTTCAAACCCCCTCCAACGGTCGCTTTGTTGTTTTAGAATTTTAAGGTGGAAGTCTGTTCGAATATCAGAATTTGTAAACTCTAACCAGTAATAAAACCACTTATCGAGACTACTTGGTGCTGCCGCCACTTAGCTGACTGTGACATTCCCAGGACTGGAGAGTTTTTCTGAAGCCCAGAGATAAATTCCAGGGTCTCCACTTATTTTATCTGATATCCCCTAGGGCCCCTTTCTGTGCCAGGCTTTGGACTGGTGATGTGATCCGGAGGTCTGGTCCCTGCCCTCAAGGAGAGAATCTTAACAGGTGTGATACGTGCTCAGGAAGGGGGGCTGCAAACAAAGCCCCATTCATTCATTCATTCATTCAGATACTCAGCGTCCTGTGGATGCTTCCCTGACCGAGGCTCCAAAGGTCCGACACATGTTCCACATTTTTGTGGCCTGGATGAGGAGAAACAACAAATAATTTAAGTTTGCTTCTCCTGCCTGGCTGGGCTGGGAGGTGCCACACAGAAGGCATCGAAGGCCTGACAGAGGCCTCCTGAAACGATGCCACTTTTCCCTACCAGGCAGGCGCAAACTCTGTCCCCCCACAGGCAGCTTAAGCCCCAGATTTTCTTTTTTGTACCAGGGATCGAACTTACCACCTTGAGCTTGCCAGGCAGGCACTTACACTGCTGAGCTAGATCCCCGACCCAAGCCCCAGTTTTTCTAGTGACACAACAAAAAAATTTTTTTTTGGTACCGAACTCATGACTGCATGCTTAGAAGGCAGGCGCTTATGCCACTGAGCTAAATCCCCAGCCTTTTTTTTTTTTAATTTTAATTTTATTTCATTTTTATTTATTTGGTACTGGGGATTTGAACTCACGACCACCTGCTTGCCTGGCAGGCACTTACGCCACTGAGCTAAATCCCCAGTCCCTGTGACACCAAAATTTAAAAACCAAAAGCAAATGCATTTGGTTCCTTTTACTAACTCTTCAAGGGAACCTCAGAAACCCAGGGAAAAGAGCCACAGAGAATGCAGGTTTAGAGTGAGGCTGGAATCACCTCGGCCCACACTGTGTTACTTCACCTGTTTGGGTGATGTCTTCCCCAGGTGCAGGATGAAGATAGTGACCCGCCAGGACAGTGAGTGAGGGCGAGGTAAGGTGTGCTAAAGGGTTTGGGAGAGGGCATGGTCCGTGCTGGAGCAGTGCATTTGTTGCTGAATGACAGGTGACACAGCCCGAGGACCTTGCAGGTGGACAGCAGGGGAGCGTGCATCCAGGCATTGCCTGTCACTGGGCTCTGGACAAGGTCTGCCCCTTCTTTTTCCCTCTGGGCCCTCGCAGGATGTCTGCAGCACCCCTATGCCGCTGTGCCCTCTGCACTGATTTGAAAGTCCAGAGGGAAAATCACTACCTCCTCGAGAAGAAACAGCCAAGCAAGACTCGGAGGGGGAAAAGCGAGTGCAGGACTGGGATCTCTCTCCCCTCAGCCCTTTGCTGGGCCATCAGGTTGGGACAGGGTAGAGGGAGGGAGTGGGGTAGGAATGGGCTGACAGCCAGTGCTTAAGTCCTGGGCTGATCACTTTTTGAGGTGTTTTTTAAAAGTCAGTACAGGTTTGCTGAATGAATTCAGAAGATGGGCAAGATTCACCAAGTTGCCTGGGGTCCCGAATGTGGACCCCAGAGCTCAACTTTCTATGAGCACAGACATCTAGGTGGGGGTGGGGGTGGGGGGTGTCAAGCACCTCCCCTTTACTGCCTGTACTGTGGAGTGATGGGCTCTGACCTCATTCATGACAGCATGATGATGGGAGCAGAGGCCCCGGCCCCTGGATGGCCGCACAGACACTCAGCCACTCCGGTTACCCACCGGGAGGCGCTCTTGTGGCTGCCAACACACATGTGTTATCCAGTCATCCGCGGAAGGCCAGACCCACAGGCAAAGATGCTCACAACCCAGACAGCGCCACACAAAGACACACAGACCAGATGCACGCCGACAGACATAAACAGGCCCAGACACTCACAAATACACGCAGACAGACAGGCAGATCACCCCACGCGGAGAGACCTGCGCTCTAACCCAGACGTGCGCGCTGCAAACGCTCGCTGCACCAGACGCCCTGTGTAGCTGGGCTGTGCCCCTGGCTCAGGCCCAGACAGAGCCGAGGCTGATCGCTATCTCGTCTGTCAGCGCTGCCGCCCAGATAGAGAGGGCCCGGAATGATGCCTGGAGGTCCCTCGCCCCCTCTGTGTTGAGAAGCCAGGCCTGTTGCTGGGCCAGGGTTGGGGACACGGGGAGGAGGCACGCGCGCGCATGCACGTGCACGCACACACAGACTTGGAGAGAAGGTGACAAAGACAGGGAGAGAGAGGAAGGAATAGGGACAGAGTCTGACAGGGACAAAGACACGGAAGCTGAGAGAGCAAAGAATAAACATCAGTGACAGACAAAGTGACAGAGAGACAGAGATGGATGGGGACACAGGAAAGGAACAGAGACAGAGATAGGTTGCCACCTAGAAGGGAAGACTCAAAGCTGAAAGGAAACTTTGGGACAGGCTCCGGGGGCCAAGAGAGACCAAGACAAGGGGTAGAGCAGGAGAAGTGTGGCCTTTATGCACTGCTGAAGAGTGTCACCAAGAGTTAGGGGAAGCTGGAGCCCAAACTAGGGGGCCAGAGACAGGAAAGACAGGTGGCACCAACCTGCCCACCCAGCCCTGTCCACCCTGCAGGGAGGGAGGGAAACACTGTCACCACTGTACTTGCAGCTCTGGGGACCTAGCTGAGCCTCCCTGGATGGTGAGGATGTGCTCAGTGAATATGGACTCCTCCTCATGCTTGGGCCACCAGCTGGCCTGGCATTAGGCAGTCTGCCAGGTCTAGGGGCTCAACCATGGGCCCACTCTGCCAAAGGTCCTCTTCCCCTGGGTGTTGGGGCATGGGGCAGATGAGAGAGACCTTCTACAATCCTCTCCACCCTGAAGGGTTGGGTGCGCTCTTTTGCCACTCTGAACCTCAGTATCCTAATCTGTAAAATGGGCGAAGGGGTGTTGTTAGGATTCGGTGAGGGGATGTTCTTGTTTAATTCATGGTTTGATTAAATCCTGGGGGAGCCACAACAGAGGTGAGAGAGCTGCGTGCAGAATCTGAGGGAGACTCAAAGGTAGAGATGATCTTTAGGTCAGGCTCACAAAGGAACCCACGGTGGGTGAGTGAAGTAGGGGTGGGGGCACTCAAGCTCCCTCCTGGCAGAGGGGCCGGGACATGGGCAACAGGGAGCTTTGAAGCCAGGTGAGTGCCTTGGGATGTCCTGGAGGGGTGGCAGTTCAGCTCACAGAGGCTACCACCTGGAGGGCCTGGGGGAGCCCCTCAGGCAGCTGGGCTGGGAGGGTGAATCAGGGGGACCCTTTGGAGGCTGTGGCAGCCACGCAGGGCAGTTATGAGGCCAGAGGCACAGGTGGTCCAGGGTGACACTGCCCCACCCTGGCTTTCCTGAGTACAGGCCAGGCAGGGACTGGCTAAGCTGCCTGAGGACAGCCTCCACTCCTGTCCTCATGCTGGAGTCCCTGCCACCTGGAGAATATCACACACCTTTGGGCTCATCTGTCACCCTAGACCCAGGGGCCTCCCTGGGCTATGTGGCCCCTGGGAAGGCCAGGATTTCCAGCAGGCCCTTGACCTCCTTTCCATCTCTTCCCATGTGCCTTCCCTCGGTCCTGGGCCCTGTGCAGGGGGACTGGGGACATGGAGAGTACTTGGCCAACAGCATCTCCCTCCAGCTCCAGGGTTCTCAGGTGGCAGGTGCAGTGACAGTTCCCATCTAGCAGGAGACAAGTTGGCGTTTACAGGAACCCAAAAGACGGAAGGTCTGGCCCTGTACGGGGTAAGAATCAGCAACTTACAGCACCTTTTATTTTCACTGGCTCCTTGATGCCTTCCCAGGCCTGTGAGGCAAGGATCAGTGTTGCTGTTCAGAGAAGCAAGCCAAGGAGAAGCCACCTGCCTGGTGTCACACAGCTGGGGGCCGCCAAGATCTTTTCGTGGATCGACTTCTGCATTGTACCTGGAAGTTTGGCCCAGTCCCCCAGAAACAGACCAGATGCGAGTGCCACAGGGCTGGGTGTTTGAGAAGTGGGCACCGCTGTTCAGAAGGGGCTGATGCTCAGGGACTTTTTGAATTGGAAGATCAGGCTCTGAGGTGCTTGGGGGAGCAAGGAGCCTGAGGGAGAGGCTGGGGATGCAAGCGCAGGGTGTGACATTTCCACCAGTGAGCAGCACCTACAGGGACAGCAGAGAATCGCCATGGCCTTTGCTGCAGGGAGTGTCCCGGGGGACGGTGCCACCAGGGCTGCTGGTGACAGCCACCTCAGCCCACTTCTCCAAACATCCTACATGTACCATCTACCAGCCTGGTCGTCCTATAAAACACCTTTATCAGGGAAAATTTTAAGCATACACAAAGTAAAACCATGAGTACAATAAACGCCCAGTTTCTTCTCATTGTTCAGCTCGCGCAGTTGTCAACACTCACTCACCTCGTAACATCAGAGCCTCCACCCACTCCTGCTGCTGACTCCATGGTGGTGGTGACCTGTGCTCCTCAGCGTCCCACCAGGAAGCAGCAGAAAGGATCACCGGGCTGAAGGACACTCGATGACTTCCAGGGCACTGGGGAGTGGGTACCATGGAATTCGACGTCCTCACCTTCCCGGAGCTCAGAATCTACTGGGGGAGATAAACATCCAACAGCCTCAAATGTAACTCCTCAGCGATGTCCACGACGAGGTCTTACAGCAGCATGAGAGCATAGACAAAGTATAATCCAGACGTACAGTGAATATTTACATTTTTAAAATTTTCAGTAAATGACACATTGCCACAAATTCCCCTCAGAATCCTCCTTCTCACCTTGAACACCAGACCCCATCCCTCTGGAAGCCCTTTTGGAAGTCTGCTTTCCTGAGGGTCTTCATGAGGTACGATTAAAAATGGGGTGAATCCTGCTGCTCAGTGCATCCCAAGGAAAGGCAGTTCATAAAAACATCACAGTTTCTCCTCATCCACCTTATTCACCAGATCTGGCACTGTGAGACTTTTGGCTTTTCCCTAAGGTCAAAATGACCACGAAAGTAAACATTCTGAATCAAGTCAGGACCTCAAGGCGGCCAGGACAGCGCAACTAAAGTCACCCTGCAGATTACAGGTGTGCGCAGCTGCGCACCCTGGGACTTGAGTCTTTGTTGCCTTTTAGACTTTAAAGTGTGGACCCAGTCCTTCCCCTCAAGGGGCCCCCAGGCAGACAGGGGAGTCAAGGAAGGAGCCTGGAACACTTCCCCACTGCCTCTCTTTATTGTTTTCCGATCTTCCTGAGCAAGCTGGTGCTTCAACTGCCATTTGCAGTCCCTGCCGCCCCTGCAGTGCAGGACTTGGGAGCCACCGGTCTCTGGGTGGGAAGCCAGGCGCTTGCACCCAGCTCATCAAAGCTGTACCGGCTGGGTGGGCTCTTGCCTGGGCGCCCTGCCCTTCTGCTCCTCAAAAACTCCTGCCCCAATGCCCCCTCCTCTCTGAACCCCTCCGCCCTTGGCTGTCCACACACAGGGTACTCCCACCGCACCCCTGCAGTAAGCCAGGGTGGCCTGGCTCCTGCCTGCCTGGCTGCCTGGCCGGCTCGGCACTGGGCAGAGATCCTAGCAGCGTCTCTGGTAAGTGGGCCGTTGAGAGGTGAACTGTAGTTTGGGAGTGTTTTACTTTCTCTCTTTCCTGGCGCTGTAAGCTTTAAGCACAGTGCCTGCCACACGCAGCGCCTTCATAAATACTTCGTGGGCCCTGCAAAGATAAAGCGGCAGCCTGGGCCTTGACTATGGGGAAGGGCCTAGTCCTCAGGACGTCGGGGCTACTGCTGCACACTGCCGGCACCCTGGGCAGATTACTCCGCCTCTGGCGTCTGCAGTGTGTAAAACCGGGGTCATAACAACTCCTTCATGTTTCGTGACCTTGACTGCAGTCGCTATGCTTAGCAGAGTCCCTGGCACAAGAAAGGGCTCCGTTTTAGGAAAAGAGGTGGCCAAGGGAGCCCCATTCTGGAGGGCCACGGTGCTGCTCCAGCCACAGGCCTGGGTGGGGGTGGGCTTTGGGGCTGTTCACGGCAGAGGGGGTGGCAGCGGGCCTGGAGCTGGAGGCGGAGGCAGGGCCCTGGGGACTGGGCAGGGGGCGGAAGCCGGAGCCGAGGTCAGATCCGGAGAGGAGAGGAGCAGAGACATCCTGCGGGGGCGCCGGTCGCAGGATCTACGCAAGCTCCCGAGGGAGCCGGCCCGGCCCGGGTACCGCGGGCACCGGAGGGGGACGCCTGCACAAGCTCCGAGCCCCCGCAGGCCGGGCGGAGGTCGCCCCCTGGCGGTGCACCGCGGCATTGCCCCGGGTGCCTCATTCCGGGCCCAGAGTCTGCTATGAAATTTACGGAGGGGCCTCAGAGAACCCGGGCTCTGGACTCTTCCTAAGCGAAACTGGGAGTGATGGGTTTGCATACCAACGTGTGTCCGCTGGTGGGGCGGCTGTGACGGGCAGAGGCGGCAGCAAGTCGCCCAATGCGCTGTTTCCTTTAGATGCATTTCCCCTGGGGCCTCTGGGCAGGGGTGCTGGGCTCATGCCTGAAGGGTTCCCCAGGTAGGAGAGGAACAAAGAGCAGCAGGTCAGGAATTCATCCCAGGCTCACTGTCTTCCAAGGCCTGGGGGTGGGGGGTGTTCCTAGGGTGTGGTGGGTAGAAGGTGGGGGTGCAGATCGTGGGTGCATCTGAGTGTGGTCATGTTGGGGTGTTTGTATGGGGATTTAGGTCCCTATTTGTTGAGATGTGTATACTCCAGGGTGTATCACCAGTGTGTCTATGCCTGGGAGTGTCTGATCCAGGATATGTGTGTGTGTGTGTGTGTGTGTCTGTGTGTGTGTGTGTGTGCATGTGTGTTCAGGGCAGTGTGTCCGTGTGTGTGCGCTCACACAGGATAAGCTCAGCTGTGCACCTGTCACACCGTGCTGTCTGAGCAGGGCACAGTTTGAAGTGTTGAGCTTGAGGGGTGATCGGACCATGTCCAAAGAGCAAACGACAGCCCTAATCCCCTTTTCACCCAGCAGAAGGGTGGCTGAGACCCTGTCATGTCCTTGGCCTCTCCTTCCTCTCCCTTTCCTGAACCTGCCTATGCCTGGGGCTAGCGCTCTGTGCTTCATTGGGGAATCAAGAAAACAAGCCCCAAATCCAGGAGAGACCAGCCCACGGACACTTGGCCAGAAAGCCTGGAGCCAGGGTACTGGCCAGACTCCCAATTCCAGTCTGAATTCTTTCCTCTCCCAGGAGGGCCCTGGGCACCCTTTGCCCAGCATGGGGTGAGGGTGGGGTAGCTTTCTGGGCTGGGCTGCGTGGGGAGCAGGACACAAAAGGCCCAGTGTCTGCCCCTGGCCCTGCCCTGCTCTGAGAGCCGAGAGCCGAGGGGGTGCCCAATGGCAGGCTGGGCAAAGATGGACATGTGACACCCATGCTCACCTCGTACTGGACCCACCTGCCCGCACCAGCCCAAGTGCTGACTCTTGCTGGGTGGGACAAGGGAGTGAAGCTTGAATTTGGGGCGCCTGGCGCCACTGCTTAGCTGGCACCCACCCAGGCCCAAAGCGCTTCGGCTTGCCCTGCTCTGAGAAGGGATTGATGAGTAATTAAGATCATAGCGATATCCTCACAGCATATTAACAGTGTAAGAACGGCCACTGTTCGCCGAGGCCTGACTGTGGCCCATGGCTACTCCCTCACCCAGGTTCTGGGGAGGCAGTGAAACCAAGGCTTAGGGCCGTGGCCTGCAGTTCAGCCGGAGCCCGGGAATTTCCCAGCGCAGCTTCCCACCACGTGGTTTGATATTTCTCTGCCTCCATTCATTTCCCCAGCTGTAAAATGACAGTAGTTGAGTTACGGGGTGGGGAGTACCAAAAAATCCTCAACATTCTTGCCTGACATTGAATAAATGTGCACCAAGAGCTAGCTCGCATTTTTGTGATTTCCTTGGTTTCTCACAGCAACCTGGATGGTGGTTTTGTTGTCCTGTCATTTTACAGGAACCCGAGACTGAGTTATTTGCCATAGCTCAGACAGCAAAGGGCTGTCCTGAGTGGGTCCCCACTTCAGGCCTGATACCTCAGCTGTGCCCCAAGCTGTTTTCTCACTCTTGGTTCCTAGCTCATAGGATTCACCTTCTGGTATTCCAGAAAGAGCTTCCACGAGAATCCTCTTGCTGGGATCTCACCAGAACTTTAAGAAGGGTGTTTTATGTGAGCTTCTGCTTTGGATAAATAGGGAAAATGGGCCCCAGAGAGACGGCATTGGGACGGGCCCAGGAAGGAGTGTGGGGCAAGGTCTGTGCTGATAAGGAAGGCTGAGTGAGAACGTGTAAGTCTGTATATGAAACATGCAATTCCTGCCTACAGGGACAGGTTCTTGTGTGCTGGACGTTGTGCTAAGCATGGCTTAATTTTTTGTCTTGAACACTTTCAGTCCTGGGAATGTGTCATTTAATTCTCCAAACTTGAGTCTGTTACAAAGTATTAAGGCCACTCTCCAGATAGAGAGGTTTGGGCATAAGGCCCTGAGGTCACACAGCTGACTGAGCTAGGATCTGAACCCTGCTCATCCCCTTCCTTCTAGGCAAAGATGGGACTGACTGGGGTGGGGGAGGAGGAGGGAAGCAGCTCTGGTGGCCTTTAATCCCAAGATCTAGCCTGGCCCGGGGCATAGGCCAGCTTGCCCCCTGGTTTCCTCTCGGCCCTGGCTCTCACCCTGCCTGCCTGGTTCCCATATCTCATCACCCTCGATGCCCTGAGCAGGGCCAGGCACGCAGCGGGCACCCGGGGTGCTGACATACCAGGGTCGGGCCTGCCGGGCTCTGGGCTCGGGGTGGGGCAGAGGATGGCTCAGGAGGGCCGGGCTCCAGCGTCCTTGATCTGCCTGCTTACCTGGGCTGCACCCACCTGCAGGGTGGCCCAGGCGCAGCAGCACAGGGACCCCAGAGCAGGCCACTGGGAGCTGTCCAGAGGAGGCCTCCCTGGGAGCCCCGGCACCTGGGGCCCACCGGGGCTCCCTCGCGCAGGCCAGGAAACGCCTGCCTGAGCATTTGTTTTTCCATCAACAACCGCTTACGTAAACTCCTCACCGACTCCGAGGTTGCCAGCGCGGGGGAGGCGTCTTATCTGATGGGGGTTCTGCCAGGCCCGGGGTTTCCTGCGTGTCCCAGCACAGGCCGGGGTGGGTGGGTGGGGTGTGGCTTGGCACCCTGACCCTGCCCCCCCACTCCCATCCCAGAGCGAGAAAACCCCCCAAGACGATCCGAACCCTGAAATCTAGGGGAGCTGGCCTCTGAGCCTGGACCTCTGGTTCCTAGAGCCCCCGAGCAGGAAATGTGGCCCCTTGACCTTTGACCTGGGGGAGGGAAGGGGCTGGCCCTGAGGCGCAGGGTGGGTGGCCGCCTGGTCACCTGGCTCCTTACCTGGGTTTTTGCTAGTCCGGAGTGCTCAAAGTACAGGATGCTTGACAGAAAAGTTTAGTTTTTACCAGCAATTAAAACAAAAATCAAAAACCATTCTTTATCTCGAAAACTTAGTGAAAAGGTGTAATACCCTTCCTAGATTCTCCAGTCCTTAACCTTTTACCATTTTTGCACTGCCTTTCCCAAAACACCTTAAGGTGAGCACTATGGTATTATCATTCCCATTTTACAGATGGAGAAACTAAGGTTTAGAGAGTCAAAATAACTTATTCAAGAAAGTAATGGGGCTGACATTTAAATTTATACCTCAGATGAATACTTGCTACTTTTTTGCTTTCTTTGCGATTTAAATATATAAATATAAATATCTCCCTCCCATGGTTACCCCAGAAACAGCATATATGAGTATAAAGTAAAAATTTTACTACCAGGCAGCCTGGTTTTTTAATTTAAGGTGTGCTTGCTTATTTTTCCAGAGACAGCCTGTGCCAGTGAAACATTCCCATAATTTTTACAGAAATTGTTTTTTATTATACTCATTTTTCGCTGCTTCTACTCCCTCTGCTCCTGCATTACATATCACAAAGATTTTTTTCCACGTTGGGAATGCAGTAGAAAATAGCTCCATTCTTTTAACCCGGTGCATAGTATTCCACTGAAAAAATGTTCTGCCCTAGACTTCTCTGGTTCCCGGTAAATGAGATATGCAATGGTTTCCAAGCTATTGTTATTCTGAGCAATGCCGTGATAAATATACACATCCATCCATCCATCCGATTTTCTGTGTGCAAGTATATTTACACGGTAAATTCCTAGAAATGAAACTTCTGGGTTAAAGGGGATGTGGATGTTTAAGTGGCTCAGATGTTGCCAAATCCCTCCTGGGGAGGTTGTACCGATTCGCACTCCCACTTGTCATGGATGAGAGTGCCTGTTCCCCACGCCCTGGCCAACTCAGCGCGCTATCAAGCCCCATCTTTGTCAGTCTGTCAGATAAAAAATGTTATCTCATAGCTGTAATTTCATTTCTCCTGCTACCAGGGAGGCTGACCATGTTTTCATATGACTCAGAATCATTTACATTTCCTTTCTTGGGAACTGTTTGTTTATATCCTTCAAGGATCTTTTAATTAGGTTGTTTTTTCTTCTTCTTCCTAATAGGTAGGAGCACTTAAAATAACAAAGATATCATCCCTTTGTTGATAGCATATGATATATCTATAATGTAGGTGTCTTCTGACTTTGTATTATTATGTTTTCTACAGAATTAAAGATAATTTTATGTGGCCAGATTTATTCACCTTTTCATTCGCAGCTTGTTTTTAAATTCATCACTGAGAAAGACTTCTTCACTGAAAGAGTGCTTTTGGCTTTACTGTTGGGTTTTCTTCATTCCAGGATTTTTTTTGGCTTTGGAGGTGAAGTAGGGATTCTGCTATTTCTCTATTCTATTCTCTATTTCTGTTACACTATCTTTTTGTTGTTGGTTAGCAGTGTCCCTTTGAGATACATTAAATTCTTGTAGGCATTTGGGTATTTGATCAGTTTCCCAGGGCTGTCCTAACAAATTATAGTGTACCCTCTTATCCTTGGGAGATGGGTTCCCAGACCCCCAGTCAGTGCCTCAAAACGTACATAATATTGAAATACATTAATATATCTGTATGTATCTTTGGACTTTACATATATATGTGTGTGTGTGTGTGTTTCCATATATATACAAACCTATAACATTTAATTGAAAAATTAGGCAGAATAAGTGATTAACAAGAATAATTAATAGCTGAGTGTGGTGGTATTCACCTGTAATTCTAGCACTTGAGAGGCTGAGGCAAGAGGATTGCTGTGAGTTCAAGGCTAGCCTGGGCTACAAAGTGAGTTTAAGGACAACCTGAACTGCATAATGAAATCCTATCTCAAAAAGACAAACAAACAGGGCCAGGGATTTAGCTCAGTGGCTTAAGAGCTTCCTGGTAAGTGTGAGGTCGTGAGTTCAATCCCTGGTACAAAAAAAAAAAAAAAAAAGGACAAACACAAACCAAGAATAACTAATAATAAAACAGGAACCCCAACAATATACT
Source organism: Dolichotis patagonum (assembly GCA_004027295.1). Lineage (NCBI taxonomy): Eukaryota > Metazoa > Chordata > Mammalia > Rodentia > Caviidae > Dolichotis > Dolichotis patagonum. The sequence continues at coordinate 12,555 of PVJX010027386.1, read as the reverse complement.
GTAATAAAGGCTATTTGACCATTATGAATTGTTTATTTCTGGAATTTTCCATTTCGTATTTTCAGAACTCAGCTGACTGTGGGTAACTGAAAGTATGAAAAGACAGTTCCAGACCAGCCTGGGCTACAAGTTGAGCTCAAGGCCAGCCTACACTGCACAGTGAGACCCTGTCTCAAAAAGACAAAAAAAAAAAAGTGTGAAAAGCCGAACCAAGGATGAGGAGGGCTGCACTACAAGAAACTGGGTGGCTTAAAACAACGGAACCTTATTCTCTCCACCACCTGGAAGCCACAAGTCCAAAATCAAGAGGTCAGCGGCAGAGTCCCTGTAGTGACCGCTGAGACAGACTGCTGCGTGTCCTGTTCTCCAAAGCCTCTGTAGCAGGTTCCTCCCAATCTCTGCTTCCTCTCTAGGTTTACGTCTGTCCAAATTTCACGCATCACATAAATGCAGCCACCGAGTTGGGGCACAATCCCATGCGCTGTAATCCAGGGTGGCCTCGTTTTACCTTAGTCACACCTGCGAAGACCGTCTCCAAGTGAGATCACGGTGCCACGGGCGAGCACACCAACAGATGTTTCTGGAGGGCACAAGTCTACCCACCATGAGTACGTGTTCAGGTTTTCTGTTCTGTTCTGTTTATCCATCTGTCCAAAATGCACCGACACTGCACAGTTTAAAATATTGTGGATTTAGACCGTGTTCTGATATCTGCTAAGACTAGTCCTCACTGGGTACTTCTTTTTTCAAAATTTTCAGAATTTCCTTGTTCTTATTGCTATAAGGACTTTAGAATTAGCTTGCCTGCTTGCTTATTTTTTATCAGAATGCACACACACACACACACACACACACCAGGGAAGAATTAGCATATTTGTGATGTTGACTCATGGTATCCGAAAGCATTTTACACACTCAGGTCTTCTCTTGTGCCCCTCAGCAATGTGGTAAAATCTATTTTCCCTTTATCCAGCACATTTTTGCTAAACTGGTTTTTTTTTTTTTTTTTTTTTGGCACCGGGGATCGAACTCAGGACCTCATGCTTGCCAGGCAGGCGCTTAAGCCACTGAGCTAAATCCCTGGCACTAAATTGATTTCTAAATTTTTATTTTTTTCCTGCAATTCTAATCGGGAGCTTCTCTTTCATTATAACTTCTAATGGGTTGTTTATATTGCCGAATGCTATTAAATTTCAATGGTCTGAATCACTTAATGAGTTCTTGTATTATTTATAATAATTTTTTAGCTGATTGTATGAAAATGCTCCATTTTCCTCTTGCTTTTCAATTTTAATACCTCTCGTTTCTTTTTCTTATCTAATTGTGTGGGCTGGTACTTCCAGAACAATGCTAAATGGTGCCATTAAGAACACATTCTCTGCTGTTCTTTAGCATAATAGAATGCCTTGAAGTGTTTCTCCCTTCCACATGATGTTGGCTTTGGGATTCAGACATTTCACTGTGTTTAAACATTTTTCTATTTTATTAAAGAAAGCGGTTCTTTTCAAGCTGTCTCTTCTGGACTCCTCCACCTGCAGCCCAAACTTGACAGGACTAAACCATATTTTTCTCCCTGAATGAAAGATGGGGCTTCGTGATTCCCAGCATGGTGGCACATTCAGGTCCCTCCTCCTGGAATAGTGGCTCCTCCCCCAGTACTGGCTCCTCCTCTTCCCTCTTCTTAGGGTTGGAGATTCAACCAAGGGTGTTCTACCACTTAGCTACCTCTTCAGCACCCCTCTCCACCCTCTATTTATTTTTCAACTCAAGACAAAGTCTCATTAAATTGCCCGGGCTGGCCGTAAACTTGCGATTCTCCTGCTTCAGCCTCTCCCCGTAGCTGGGATTACAGGTCTGCACCACTGTGCCTCCCCACCTCAACTTCTTTCAGGCAAGGTCTAGGAAAATGCTGTGTCTGCTGGGAACCTTCCCCAGCAGCCCTCCAGGAGGGGACAGAAGCCAGCTGCAGGGAAGCTTGCGTGGTCTTTTCTCCTCACTGTCTTCTGCTGGTTTCTAAATTCCTGCATCCTCTCTGCTCCTGCAAGGAGCATCTGGTTGTGTGCATGTACAGGGCCACAGCCTGGGTTATTTCTGTCCTTCTGGACCAGGGCCCAGGGCCCAAATACAGTAAATGCATGTTAATTTTTTTTCTAATGGTGAATACTAGGTAAAAGTTTACACCAAGGATTTACTAGGTGCCAGGCCTGGAGACAAGCACTTTCCATTCATTATCTTATTGAATCTCTAAACAACCCTGTGAGGTAGAGGCTTACCACTGTGTTCCCTCTTGTATGGTTCCCTCTTGTATGTATTTCCATTTTAAGATGAGTACAAAGAAGCTCGGAGAGGTTAAGTAACACATGCAAAGTCACACAGCCTGGATGAGAACCCTGGCTCCAAGGTCCAGGCTTAAATTATCTAGGTCGTCCTTGATGGCCATAAATAAATGTGTGAAGGGACAAAAGCTACTCAGCCAGGCTGGAGGCTGGGGCCCATGGGATGGGCTTGCTCTTGGGCCCTGCAGAGAGGCATCTGAGAGGCGGGGCTGGGAGGAGGTGAGGGCTGGGCTCCTGTGTCTCACTGTTCTGTTTGCCCAGCACAGAGAGTTTCCTGGGACGCAGCTCTCAGCTCTAAGACCGCGGAGGTCCTGGCTAAACCAAGACACGTTCGTCCCTTGACAGTGGAGCCACAGTGGAGACAAGGAGAGTCACTCTCTTTCCTGTTTCTCTCTCCACCTCTTCCTGAGTGATCTTAAGTTGGGGCTGTCAACTTTCTGCTGTGTTCTTAACCACAGGGTCCCCTCCCCCAGAGGACAGGGACAGGCAGATGTGATAGGAAGAGAGCAGGTGCCCCCGGGTGTCTTAGGGGACCCTCAAGTCCCACTGCCTAATGGAGCAGTGAGCACACAGGGACAGAGAGGAACACGTCTGCCGGTGCAAGGAGAGCTGGGGGCTTGCCTTGCTTTTTTCTTTCTTTCTTTCTTTCTTTCTTTCTTTCTTTCTTTCTTTCTTTCTTTCTTTCTTTCTTTCCTTCCTTCTCTTTCTTTCTTTCTTTCTTTCTTTCTTTCTTTCTTTCTTTCTTTCTTTCTTTCTTTCCTCCCTCCCTCCCTCCCTCCCTCCCTTCCTTCCTTCCTTCTTCTCTTCTTTCATTTGTTAAAGGTAGGAAAAGTGAGTTTGGGCCAAACTCGGCAGAGTGAGTTTGGGCCAAGTAAAAGTAGAACAGGAATGTACAGCTTGCAGCCTGAGGGCGGCCACCATACAAGAGGGAACACAGTGGCAAAAACTCAGTGTGGACTTTGCTTTCCCCGGGCTGACGTCAGGTCTCGGCTGCCCTCTGGAAAACCTGAGCGAGTCCTCCAGAGAAGTCCCCAGGCAGGGCCTTGGGAACTGTTCTGCGCATGTGTCCCAGGATTTTGTAGTTAATAGGGCACAGCTGCCTCCCTGCCAGCTTTGCCCTCATCGCCTGTCTCATTTCCCCGAGAGAAACAAGCTCAGAATTCTTTACGTGGCGCTGAGGAAGTGGATGTCTCTGCCCCCTTCGAGCTGGGAGGAGCTGCGGGCTCTGCCTGCGGGGGGCTATGTGCTGTCCAAGTCACCTTGGGGGTGGTGGCTCCCCGGCTGGGTTGAAGAAGAAAAACTAACCTGTCAGAAGACAGTGAGAAAAGAGCAAGTGACTGCTGAGCTGTCCTTTTGATGGGAGAAGGAAAGTGACTTTCCTGGGGCATCAGGCTGGGCATGTGGGGCCGGAGTATGAGGAGCAGGTCAGATTCCCATGCTCCTCGTGGAGCATAGAGCATGGCAAAGAGGGAGGACCGGGAGAGCCCAGAGCCCTCACAGCTTACCCGCGTCATGGGTCTAGTTGAGATCAGGAGCCTCAGTACAGGCGCCCGTGTGAGCCGGGACTTAGGGTCATCAGCGATGCTCCTCAGCCACACCCCAAAATACTGAGCGAGCCTCGGCCCCCGAGGGGGAGCCTCGGATCTCCCAGAGGTTCCCGGGAATAGCTTTCTTCTTAGCCCACAAAAATTCTAGATCTAGGGTTTCTTTAATAACCTCTGCTCCTGTGGCCTGCAGAGGATAGCATTTTTTGGGTCTTTTGATGTGCATACATTTTACATCTTTTTTAAATTTTAAAATGGGGTACTGTATCCCGCAGAGAAGCGTAAACACGTCGCTGGATGATTTCTCACATATGTACACAGCCGTGTAACCACACCCCGGCCAGGGTGGAAGCATGTCCGGCACCCCAGGAAGTTCCTCTTGGCATCTTCCTAGTCTACCTGTGCTACGATCCAATCTTCTAGCATCTTGAAAAAAATTTTTTGTTGTTTTGTTTTTTGGTGATTTTGGGGCTTGAACTCAGGGCCTTATGCGTGCTAGACAAACACTGTACCCCTGAGCTGCATCCCCAGCCCATGTTTGTCTGTCTTAATCTTTGCCTATGTGGAGTTATACCGTAAGTACTGTTCGTGCCTGGCTTCTCTGACACTGTATAGTAATGGTAGGGTTCAACATCTTGCTGCACGTGCTAGGGGGTCATTCCTTTCCATGGCTGTATAGTACTCTAGTGTGGAAATGTTCCAAAATTCGTGTATTCGGTCTCTCATGGGTGGACTTTTGGGTTGTTCCTAGTCTGAGGCCACTATACACAAGGCTGCTGCATACACATTGGTTCGGTCTTTTGGTGACTATGTGCACTTACATCTTGCCTGTATACCCAGGAGTGGCACTGCCAGATCATGGGGCAGGTATGTGTTTAGCAAAGCGTGTGCTGACTCCCTTTGTTATAAAAGGACTTTGGAAGAATCAGTGAGTGATGTTTCCTAACTTTAAAAGGTATACGTGGGGGCTGGGGATTTAGCTCAGAGGCACAATCACCTGCCTGGCAAGCATGAGGTCATGAGTTCGATTCCTGGTACCAAAAATAACTAAATAAATAAAATAAAAGGTGTACATAGAAAAAGTTGCGTGGGAGGGGAGCACAGCACTCCCTGGGCTGATGGAAGCTTCTGGAATGTGTGGCTTGGATTCCAGAAGGGAAGGCCAAGTAGGGGTGGAGCAGGAGGGGAGGGCTGTGCCTGGGCCCTCTCAGGCCCCCACAGGAAGGGAGGTTAAGATTTTCGAGATTCCGTCCTCTGGGGCAGCTCTAGTACAGTCCCGCAAGTGGTCATATCTGGGGCCTCACTACTCCCACCCCTCACACACCTGGTGCACGGCACTTGGGTGCAGTGGACTCCGTGGCCTCTGACCCTTTGGTGTCTTTGGACATCTGCTTAGGAGCCACCTCTTTCAGCCTTGCCCCTGGGATCTCATAGAATTTTCTTTTCTGGTTATTGTTGTTCTTCTTATTGTTGAGACAGGGTCCCACTATGTAGTCCAAATTGGCCTCAAACTCATGGCGATCCTCCTGCGTCAGCCTCCCAAGAGCTGTGATTATAGATATGGACCACCTATAATGTAACCCGTCAGACTATTAGGTGGTAATATGGACTACAGTAAATTTTAAGGGGTGGGGAAAGGCTGTTGGGCCCAGAAGCTTCTACCAGGATGAACCCAGGGTCTTAGAGGTCTGCCCCACCCCTCTACTCGCCCCAGCTGTGCCACAGGCTCCCTGCACCAGTCCCAGAGACTTGTGTGGAGTCACAGACACTCTGCCCAGAGTCTGAGAAGTCGTACTGCAAAGGGGGACCCCAAGGAAGGTGCAAGAACCAGGGCCCGGGCTCGGGTAGGGTGATCCAGTGTGATGAGCTCAGGACTTGCCCCATACACCAGCAACTGACCAGTGCTGACCAGTCCAATCCAGTGCACCTCAGCCTGGGGACAACTGGTTTCCTTGCTCCAAAACCCCGGACAGCGTGGCTCTGTCTACAACAATGAAACTTAATCTAACATCCTCAGTGCGGCTCTGGGTCCACTGCCTGGTCCTGGCCCTCCCTGCACTGCGTTCCCCCTTAGAGACATCCACTTCCTTTGGGGCTCGCTGGGAGGATTCCACGTGATGCTGTCTACACAGGGCCACTCTCAGTGACCGTCTCGCGCCTGGCTGTGGGCTGCAGCCCCTGGAGACATGGCCCTGGCTGGGGATAGCGTCTAGGAAGACGACCACAGCTTGGAAAGTTGCCTGGGCCTTCGGAGTCCTTTGCAAGTGGACTTTCTGGTCCTCCTCTGGCTGGGCTGGAGAGGGCCCTGAGTCACACCCAGAGCTGCCCTCCTGCCTCGGCCACGCCCACTCTCCTGGGCGCTGTGTAAACAGGTGATTAGAGCATGCTTGGAACTGTCTTGAGAAACTACTCCCAATCTAAACACGGTAAGGCCTGCGCCTGCGGTTGGTCTGTTCCCACACCAAGAGCGGGTGGGTCCCACAAGCCGTCTGGAAAGTGTGTGCGGTGCGGCCTGACAGAGCGGGGCAGGATGTGGGGGCATAGGGCAGGGGTCCTCCAAAGTGGCAGGGACAGAGTGACAAGCGGATTTCAGATGCAGGCTCCACATGGCCAGCCACTAGGACACTTGCGTGGCATGGGCGCTCCCTGTGACCAAGCTGCTTTGAGTGCTGATGACTGTGCGTGGCTTCTCCATGATAACGGAGGCAGGGAGGCACAGTAATTACCTCCTGGTCAGCAGGAGAGGTCACTTAATCGTAAGAACCAGCATCAGTTAGACACCTTCTCTGCGCCAAGCAGTGTGTGAGGTGCTCCTATGCCTTCCGTCTCCCTGATTTCTCAAAATAGCCAGGGGAGGGGCGTGAACATGAATGCAGAGAGGTTAAGTGACTTAACCAGCTAGTAAGTGGCAGAGGTAGGCTTCGAATCTAGGTTTACCAGTCACATGGGGAAGCTCATGTTCTGAATACTGAGCCAACATTGCACCTTGCAAATTCACCCTCCTTCTGAGCAGAATGGAAGATGGGAAACTAGGATTTCAGGATGCTGAAAATGTTTTTACAAGCGGAACACTACTCTGCCATAAAGGAGTCACTTGTAGGAAATGGATGCACCCTGAGAACATCATGTTAAATGACACAAATCAGATACACAAGACTAAACACCACATAATTTGCTTGTATGAGAAACCTAAAGTATAAATAATTTAAAAAACACATTAAAAGACAGACAATAGGAAATAGGGAGATTGATCTTTTGCAAGTGGGAAGGGACCCCAGAGATGGAGCGGGGAGCAGGGGTGGGGAAGAGAATGAAAAGAGTTAGGATATGTTAAATGCCTGTACCTGCCCTCTAGGATGAAGGAAAACAATATATACTGCAAGCAGGTAGTCATAAAATTTTTTAAAAGAATATGAGCTCAGTATAGAAAATTCATAGTGTGCTGATCTCCCAGCAGTGACCAATTATGCAATACATGTGTACAAAAAGAAAACAAAGCCGTGTGACTTGAAAATGGTAAGGGCTGGGCTGGGGATTTAGCTCAGTGGCTTAAGCGCCTGCCCTGCAAGCGCGAGGTTGTGAGTTCAATCCCCGGTACCACCAAAAAAAAAAAAAAAAAAACTTTAAGAAAATGGTAAGGGCCTCGTAACTCACTACTAAAACATGTAATCACTCCATGGAGAAACCCATAACACATCACTGAAGAAGGCACACACAAGGAGTGGGGAGAGACATATACCACGTTCATGGGAAAGAGGACTCAGTGTCATAAATACTTTCCCCAAATTCACAAAATCAGTATAATTACAATTAAAAATTCCAATGAAATTTCTCACTAAACTTGTTAAACTGATTCTAAAATTTGCACTGGAGGGTAAAGTTCCAAGAATAGCAGGGACAAATCTGAGATAGAACAAGGTAAGGGTATTTCCCTAGTAAACATTATTCTGATTTATTATTTGAAGGTTTTGAGAATGAACATATCCTGGTTAGTCACACAAAGATGGGCAGTGGAATATAATACAAGACAGCCCAGAAATAGACCCAAGATGTATGAGGTCTCGGTGTATGGTAAATCTGGTGGAGAACTGAGTGTGCCTATAGTTCCTATTACTTGGGAGGCTGAGGCAGGAAGATTGCTTGAGCTCAGAAATTTGAAACCACTCTGGGCAACATAGCAAGACCACATCTTAAAAAATCTTTTTGGTGAGGTTATGGATTTAGCTCAGTGGCACAAGTGCTTGCCTGGCAAGTGCAGTCATGAGTTTGATCCCTGGTACCAAAAAAAAAATGTTTTGGGAAAAGGTGGCCTATTAAAAACAATGTTTGGGAAATAACCCAAATGCCCATCGACTGAGGAGTGGATAAAAAGATGTGATATTTTAATTTTATTTACTTATTTATTTGGTACTGGTGTTCAAACTCACGATCTCGTGCTTGCTGGACAGGCACTTATGCCGCTGAACTAAATCCCTGATCGTGATGTGGTATTTTCATACAATGGAGTACTACTCAGCCAGAAAGGAAGACAGACTGGAGACTTCTACAGGTAAATGGGTACAACTTGAGACCACAATCACAAGGGAAATAAGACACACATGTGTAAACATCGTATCGTCCCACTAGTGTGAGAAGCTGAAAGAAACAACATATGTATGTGTATATGTCTGTATATATGTATGTGTGTGTATAAAAGACTAGTTAAGATAGTAATACCACTGATTTCTCTGAGTTCACTGAAGAGAAAGATTTGTGCTGGTGTTGTTCAGACAATCGAATGCAGATGTCTTGTGTTCTAGGTGAGTGATTTGGGGATGACAATGCACAACGTATGTACCATCGTTGTCCCCTGATTGACGTGTTTTGAAATTTTGTTTTGATTTTTTCTTCTTCTTTTTTTTCTCCTTGAAATAAAATGGATTTGGAAAACAAAATAAAAACAATGTTTGGACAAGTTGCTTTCCCTATGGAAAAAATAAAATTAGACCTTATCTTATACTATATGAAAAAATAAACCTCAAGTGAATTAATGACAGTTATGGCTTGTGCCTAGATGTCCCCAAAGCTTCAGGAGTCATAGGTGGGGCTTTTCCAGAGGTGGTGGATCTAGGTCTGTGATGCTGGGATTGATTCATGGTGCAATGCTAGGTTTAAGAGCACTAGGATTAAGGATGTGAATGCCACCCACCCTAAGGAGCTTGGATAAGATAGAAGGAAGAGAAAGAGCTGTGGTCATTCCTTGTTGCTTTGCTAGCTTCTGCTTGCCATGAACTACTTTTCTGTGAAGCCCGCCAACCATACCACCCTGCCTTGGAGCCAGCCGATTATGGACTGAAACCTCTACAAACTATTTCCTCCCTTAACTTTGAGTGCTGGGTATTTTGTCTCGGCTTTCCATTACTGTGACAAAATACCTGAGATAAACAATTTTGAAAAGGAAAGGTTTGATTTAGCTCATGGTTTCAGAGGGTTCAATTCCTGGATGGTTTGGCTGGCTTCACTGCTGTGGGTGGTGACGTGGACACTACGATGGAGAAAGCATGGTGGGTAAGTGTGAGCCAGGGTGGGGGACAAGCAATACCCTTTAAGGAAGGTCCCAGGGACTGACTTCCTTTGACCAGGCTGCACCTCCCAGAGTGTCCACCACCTTCAGTAGCACCATCACCTAGGGACCAAGCTTTCAACATATGACCTCCTGGAGGACATTCAAGATGCAAACCATAACAGAAGCTTTGCCAGTTCCCGTTAACTAAGAGGAGGTTGCTACAGTTTAGACCTAAAATGCGCCCCAAACCCTCATGTGCTCATAGGTGGGACTTCAGGGAGGTAATTGGATCATGGGGGCATGATCCTCATCAGTGAATTAGTCCACTGGTGACTTTGTAGCTAAGTAGGATATTGGGGGCTGGAGCCTGGTCACAGGAGGCAAAGCCCTAGAGGCATGGCCTGGAAGGGCCAAAATCCCTCCCCAGCTACTTTCTTGTCACTCTCTGCTTCTGGTCCTCGTGCTGTGGGCAGCTTGCCTTTGTCATGCTGCCGTCTACCAACCTGCCCTGCCTCAGAGCCAGAGACTAAGGACTGCGACCTCTGTACACTGTGGGCTGAAGTAAACCTCTCCTCCTTTAAGTTGTGAAAGTCAGACTTTTTGTCCCAGCAGTGAGACAAGTGACTGAGGCAGAGATCATTTGGGCAGAACTTGGTCTAATATGACTAGTGTCCTTGTAAGAAGACAAGTAGGTCGACACAGACGAAGAGGAGACCCAGGCAGACTGGAGTGATGCAGCTGGGTGCCAAACACTGGTGGCCACCGCCAGCCGTGGAAGAGGCCAGAAAGGGTTCTAGCCAGAGGCTCAGAGGGACCAGGGCCCCTCACACCGTGGGTTCGAGCTTCTGACTCCCAGCACTGTGAGGGAATCCAATTCTGCTGCTTGAAGCCAGCTAGTTTGTGGCACACTGCTGTGGCGGCCGTGGGAAAGTAACGTAATAGTAAGCAGAAAAGTGGTACGTGTATCGCTATGGATAGAGCCCTTAAACACACACACACAGCATTGCAGCCTGTTGTTTATGGGTGCTTAAAAGTGGGGTGTGGGGGGCAGCAAGGAATTAGCTCAGAGGCCTAAGTGCTGCCTGTATAAAAGGGACTTCAGTGTAAACATATTTTCTTTCTCTCTCTTTTTTTTCCTCTTTCTGTTTTTCATCTGTCTTCCTTCCTGTCCCCCTTGTTTTTGTGGTACTGGAGGTTGAACCCTAGGGCCTTCCCAATGAGCTCATCCTAGGCCTGTTTTTAGACAAGATCTTGCGAAGTCACGAAGTAACCTGGCTGGGCTCGAATTTGCCACCCTCCTGCCTCAGCCTCCTGCAGTTCTGGGATTGCAGGTGAGCACCAGCACATGGGACTCAGTCATTTCTTTTACCAAAAATGTCTAGAGCCAAAAACAATAAATCGGCAACACTTGCTAACTAGGTGGTGGGTCTGTGATTATTACACAGCGTTCTCTGGATTCTCTGTTATCATTGACTGTGCATGATATCCCTTCAGTGGGCGTGTGATGAGTGTATTTCCAGGGTTCCTGCCTGCTCCTGTCACCACCCTGGTATCTGTATAAACTCGCGCACTGTCCCCTGGTGGAGTGGGACAGCCTCGTTGGCTCTTCGCCCAGTGGTGTGTTGACAAGAACAGTGTGATGGTGTCTCGGAGACCAGCCTTCTTTCCCATCTGCTCTGGGCAGCTCACATAGACATCTCTAAATCTGGGCTTGGCTTGCAGGGCGGATGACAGGGGCAAAGCTGCCCGTCACAGGTCCCCAGGAATTCTGAATGACTTGACTCCGAGACACTGGACCAGAGAGGGCAGAGGCATTGAGTCAATGCCCACTCCAGAAAGGGGACCCATCTGTATGCTAAGCCTGGGGATGGACAAGGGCAGGTTGACCAAAGTCACCCTCCCACATCCTGGGAGACGCTGGGTCTCAGGCAGGTCTTTGGGAGCCAGTCTGCCCCAGCTGCATGGGATGTGAAACCACTCCAGGGAAGGATGAGGCTCTGGGGGTCTTTTTGACCAGAAGGTTCTGGGATCCCAACCCCCAGGTGGTAGCAAAGTGCCCTGGAAACTCTCAGTTACCTCACCTGGAAAATGGGGCTGAGACTCCCTGCTTCCTCCCTGGATCCTTAGACTAGAGGATGCCAGAAAAATCACTCACTCCCCAGGGACGGTCTCGAATGGGGAAAGTCACATGTAGTACAGTGGCTGCTATCTCTTGTCACCTTCTCCTCGTATTGTGAAGGTAGCCAAGATGTCCTGGGCTCTAGCAGGTTCTATCCTGGTTGCGTTTTATTTCACATGCACCCAAACTCTTGGAGGTTAAGCAGAAAACTGATAAGAAGGATACAAATAATAACAAGCCTGGCACGGTCACACATGCCTGTAATGTGTCACACATGCCTGTAATGCCAGCACTTGGGGAGGCTGAGGCAGGAGGATTACAATGAATTCAAGTTCAGCCTGAGCTACATAGTGAGACCCTATCACAAAAAAAGGGGAGGAGGGGAAACCATAATGCCACAGAAACTGCTTCACTCATCTGATTGGTTGCAAGGAGAAAGGAGCCAAGAAAAAGTGGATTCACAGACACTTGAGACATTTGTCTGCCACCAAACCTCAGCATAGGCCAAGAAGCTGCTCTAGTTCAAGGCCTCTGGCTGAGCCCTGCATGGCCCACGGGGCCTGCACCACAGAGCACTGCTAATGGTTTCCAACCCCCATCTTTCCTTTTAAATGGGGTGCGAGGACACTTGTGAAGCCATGTGAATTTGGACTTCTACACTGTCTCTACCCCCCCACCCCAAATCTCTCCCACAACCAAACCAACGGATTTAATTTTAGCAATTCATCTCTACTGCCTATTTCCAAAGCATTTGCCTTGGTTTTACTCAAAACATTCCTTTTTTCTTTTCACAGTCAGATTTCATTATTTTGTGTTTTATTTAGCTAAATTATATAATTACAGCAATAAATACAAAACAGCCAAAGTGTCTTTGGTACAGACTCCCGGGATTTCTGGTAGCTTGCATCTCAGCAGGAGAGCCGGGCGGGGGAGGGAGAGACAGCTCTAGAATAGTAGCCAGCAGGGCATTTCCAGGCAAAGTCAGTTCGTTTTGGTCAGAGCATAGCCAGC
>PVJX010027385.1:0-24912 GCA_004027295.1 Dolichotis patagonum | reverse complement strand
GGGTCAGAGGACTTGAATGGGTGCAAGTCCAGCTGTATCATTTCCTACCTGTGTGTCCCTGGGCAAGTGACTTAAACCTTTCTGAACTTTGTGGCACAGTGATCAAGAGCGCCTACTGTGAGTAGTAAAGAGGATTCGTGTATGAAAAAGACCCACCATGTGCTAAACTAAATTTTCTGTATCTATTTATCCCCACTTGCTTGTTTAGATTCCATTTTTAAAAGGATTTGAGAAGGCAGATGTATGTCACGTGTTTGCTGTCATGGTTTCTACTATTCTGCCAACTCTGTGGTCAGGTTGGTTGTCAAGGTGGAAAGCAGACAGACAGCATAAATATCCACATACAGCTCCTTTCAGAGAACTAGGAGAAGGAGGATCCTCCTGAAATAGGAAAGTTAGGTTCCTACCAGTCCAGGAGTAGGAGTGAGCCTAAGTCATAAAAAAATCAGTCATCTGGACCAGGTTTGGGATTTCCCGAGGACTGAACACGTCTCAGTCTTGGGGGAAAGTATCTATTATAAAGAGTCTTTGGCAGGTGTATGAAAAACCTAACCCATGGTTTCCTGTTTACTGCTGTCAAGAGCTGAGCACATTTCACTATATTTTTATGGACCATTTCATCCTGGACTCTGACTTCTTTCAGGTCTAGGAATTTGCCTGTTTTATTATTTTTGATAATGTCATTTTTACTTTGTCTGTTCTTTCACTCTGAAATTCCTGTTTGTTACATGTTAAATCTTTTGTTCTGCTGCTCTCACTTTTTATTCTCTTTTCTATGTGACTTTTAATGTTATCTTCCATCTTTTCTGTTTCCTTCTGTCCTATTTTGAAGTACAAATAATGTTCATAGTTTCTGAACAGAGTAGTCCCCTTTATGCAAGGTTTTACTTTTCACAGTTTCAGTTACCCAGAGTTACAGTCTGAGCATATTAAATGGAAAATTCCAGAAATAATTGATAAGTTTTTAATTGTGTGCCATTCTCAGTAACATGATGGGATTTTACGTCATCCAGTTCTATCCAGCTCAAGATGTGAATCATTCTTTCATCCAGTGTACCCAACTTTAGACACTTACTGGCTGTTTAAGCTATTAGATTGACAACTGTCTAGGTAACACAGTACTTGTGTTCAAGTAATCTTATGTAGTAGCCTAATGTGATATTATAACACCTATGTCACTCACCTCACTATCTTTCCACAAAGGCACATGATCTCACGTCACCACAAGAAAGGTGAGTACAGTAATATCAGATGCTTTGAGAGATAGAGACTACATTAGCATAACTTTCATTTGCAGTATGTTATTATAATTTTTGTGACTATTTTATTGGTTGTTGCTTTTTTTACTATGCCTAATTAATAAATTTGTAATAAATTTGTAACATGGGTATATCTACATAATAATCTATATCTATATAAGAAAACAAATACTATACCTAGATGCAATTCTATCTTTAGTTGTAGGCATCCCCTGGACATATTCCCTGGCCTTGGACATATTCCCCATGGATAAAAGGGACACTGTATCCAATATTCTTTTTCCTCCTGTGACATCCTTTTTTTGTTTAATTAATCTAGTACACTGTGAAAACATCTCTTTGAAAACATCAGCTATAGTCCTTTTTCTGTGTGGGGAGAAGTCTTCTTTTAACATTTCTTGTAATGTTTCTTCTGCTTGTTTATGTTGGTCTCTGCTTTAAATGTTGGATGTTCACCTGAAATGTCTAGTGACACTTGACTATTTATATTTAAAAGTGAGGCACGGAATTGCTGGTTGGAAACTATGTCTTCCTGGGTAGAATTTGACAATTGGTGGCGTGGATGTCACTGTCCACCCAGAAAGAGCCCAGCTCTTTAGCTGAAGTGGTGGCACTTCTTCTCCAGCTCCGCCTTTTCCCTCTTCTTCCTCTTCCTTTCCTTCGCTAACTCTTCTCCTCTTCATTTTGAGATAGGGTTTCCTTAAGCTTCTGGGAATTCTTGAATGCAGTATCTTTCTAAACGCATTGTTTGTTTTTCTTGGGTAGAATCCTTTGATCTCTTACCCTAGTGTGTCTATAGAGAAGTAGTGGTTTAAATCTTGTCCTCAGAATTTTGAGAAGTGTTTAGAGAAGAGAGGACTTTGGATGCGGTGAATAAAATTAATTGAGAAAGTAGTCATAAAAGCACATTTTAAGCTAATAATATATTAATGCAACTACCCTTCTTACTTGAAAAGATAACCATCGTAAGCAGTTGCGTATGCCCCATTTGAGGTGTTAAAACTTGATTATATTTTATCCTGGTCCGCCATCTTTAGAGTAAGGTATTTAGCTTTCAGTGACACATTGTAAAAGGCTATTGACAAGCTGAAGGGGATGGAGAGGAAGATAGTAAAGCATTTAGGACAAAGACTGGCAAAATATGGCCTGTGGGTCAAATCCAACAAGCTGCTTGTTTATATAAATCCACTTTTCTGGCACACAGCCATACCCACTCATTTACATACTCTCTATGGCTTCTTTCTTGCTGGAAATGCAGAACTGAAGAGTGGTGACAGAGACTGGATGGATTGCAAAATCTAAAGTGTTTTACCCCAGCACTTTACAGAAAGTCTGCCAGCCTCTGATGGAGAGGCCACGTTCTATGTTACGAGCTTAAAAGAAGTGGAGAGTTCATCTGGGCTCAAGATCAGACATGATTAGCTATAAAATCATGTCTGCAATTTATTGGGTGTTTACATAGGCCTGACAACTGTACACATGTATTGCCACATATGATAATAATAACTAAAGATCCTGATTAGAGTCTGTATTCTGCAATATTATCTTGATAGCTTCAATGTAGAGTAGAACTTAACAAGCACTGACTTTGAGTGAATATTACTGAGCTAAATGACAATGCTATCATGCCGAGAAGATGAAAACAACTTTACTGGAGGTTGCAAAAAAGTTTCACAAAAACCAATTTCAGGTCATCAAAGAAAGCTGCCCACAAATATATCAGCTCTCCTGAGCAGTGAAATACTGGTATGGTTTGGATACGTGTCCCCCATAGTTTCACATGTTTTTTACCAAGTGCTTGTTGCTTTTGGGATGTGGTGGGACTTTGTTGCGGAGCTTAGCTTGAGGTTTTATGGTCATTTGGAGGTGTCCTTGAAGGAGGTTGGAATCCAAGACCCCCTCCCTTCTCTCTCACTTCCTGCCCTGAAATGAGGGCTTTCTCCACCGTGTGCTCTACCTATCCTCATGATATGCTGCCCCCATGCAAGCCCTGGCACAATAGGCCAACCTCTAAAACCGGGAGCCTTTTCTACTGATGAGTTGATTATCTCAGGTGTCTGTTATAGTGACAGATAACCGGCTCACACTGATACCCATCACTGAGAAGAATTCACAAAACCACGGTCACCCATCTGGCCACGTACTGCTTTTAGGAAGAGGTTTCTTGATTTGAGTAGCAAGATGAGCTAAATGAAGTGCTGGCCTCTGGGATTCTACCATGCAGTCTGGGAGAGAGAAGACTAGAATTTAAGAGTTGATATAGTTCTCTTTCCCCTCTGTCATGCTGCTTCTCTTAGAATTCCCATGAGAGGAGGCGTATAGAGTTTGGTGTAGTGGAAAAAAACATCACAATGAGCATTAGGAGAATTCAGGTTCTAAGTCCACTTAGGCAACTAATTTGCCACGTGATTCCAGCAAGCTTTTTAATCTTGCAGGGCCTAAGTGTCCTCAAGTGTGGGGTCAGGACTAGATAATCTCTGAAGTCTCTTTCAGTTCTAAAATAATTTTATCCAAGGATTAACAAGGCCCCTCCTACTAAAAAAGACAGGGCAGACTAGTTCAAACAAGATGTTTCCCTGTTATGTGTTGCCAGAGCACCGAGGTTTTGCTTTTCAAAATACTTTGCCCACCTCCTCATCTCATCCCGGGCTCCGATGCTCAGTTCTCATCCTGGATCCCTGTTCCTATTTTTCTCTTTGGTACTTATTACTTGGGAAGTTAGGTTAAACCAGACTGAAGTCTTAGCCTTTCCTTTGCATGTCAAAGACAAGCTCGCTCTTGTTAAATTTCTGTCTATTTGACCGGTGAAGAACTTCGGGGTATTCAATTCATGCAAGGTTGGAATTTTAACACTGACCTCAGAAGGGGATTGAACTTCCTTTATTTAGAATACAAAACACTGAGAGCTTGTATTTCTCATCAGGGAAATGCATTTTATTTTTGGTAGAAGCAGTTGAAAACCTTAGAATGACACATACACCCATTTTTCTTTAAAGAAATTGACCTAGGTTCTTTTCAAAAATGATGGCAAAACATCTCTTTGAATGGACCATTGCAAATGAACCCTTATACAGAAGTATTTGGTTCTATAACTCATTCATTTAGACATCAAACTAACTGTGCTATCCAGTTACCTGTAGCCTTTTATTCAACGATTCCCAATTTTGAAAATTTCATTTGATTTCAGTGTTTAGCACTCAACTCTTTCATAATTGACCGTATGCCACACAGGATTTGATCATATGTCTCATATTAATTCTAGTAGCCCTAAAAACTGCAGTGTCATGTTAAGAACTCCTTTTAGTCCGAGGCATGTTGATTCGTGTTGCCAGCTTCCAACTGACTCATCCAGAAGATTAGCAAGGCCGCCACATGGTGTTTTATGAAACGTTATTGCCTGCATTACAGCTAAGACTCGATGCGGTGACACTGATTCCAGAACTGCAGAATGGTACTCTTAATTCTGTCTGGGTAGAGAGAAATTTGAGCTCTCTGCATAAGCCTTTTATTTTAGGAATATCATTCTTTGTCATCATTGCTATTAGGGATCTTAGTTGGTAGGAATTTTATTTCTCTCCTGAAAAATAAGATTTTCTCTTTTTTTTCATGTTAAAATACCCAGATTGCACATCTTGGGTATGTAATCTTCAGTATTGATTTAGTTGCTGAATATCCTCCCAAGACATATTTTAATTATTCATTAAGAAGCTATAGGAGTTCCATCTAAAAATGGAGGCTGGCTAGGAGCCCCCTGTGAAGTCTTTCTCAACTTTCCTACTAAATGTCCTACAGAAATTACACACAAAATGAGAAAAGTTAAACGCAAGGTAACGGCAATGGCCAGCATAATTTCAAAACTGGGCAGAATTACACAATTATAAAAAGCAAGGTGAGGGCAAGCCTACGCAGGTTTCCTTCTCCTGCTTACTTTCTCTTACGGCTTTCATGCCAGCGACTTTACTTCTGCTCATGATACAGAATCTCTTTGAAATGATGAGCGAAGGTATTGCTCTTCTGTCCATCGTAAGACTCAGAGACTTGAAGTTGGCACCCGAGAGAATCTGGGAGATGGGCTTTTACCTCTGTGGATGATTTATGAGGTTGAGAGTATTATCACATCATTCTATACACAGAGAGATTAAAAATTGCAGAAAACAAGTTTGAGGTAGCTCAGATTTGGCTATGAGTGGGAGGACTGGTGGAGCTACCTAGCATTTTGGGAGGAAATTTCTTGCAGGCAAAGATCTTTAGGTTGGGTTGGAAACCAAAACAACAAGACAACAAGCCTGTTAACCGTGTATGCTGGGAATTGAAGATGTTTATGTACATTGCAAGCTCACAGTATCAGGAAGTCAGTATTTATGGAGCACGATGGAATTGAAGTAGAAGAGATGCGCATTAGATAAGGTCATGTCAAAAACTGGGCCCTGGGCCAGCTGCTATGCATATCTGATAGAGCCAAGGGAACCTCAGCTCCACGGAAGGATTTCAGGGCACTGATGTCTTCCTCCGTTGAATATAAAAGATGTGAATGGTAAGGAATATGGAGTTAATACATGGATAATTGTTATTCCTGCAGAAAATACTTAAACAAGTGGAATAAAAAGCAGTAATTAAAGATGTAACAGGAAAAAATTCATGAGCATAAGTAAGACCCCAACTGAAAAAAAAAATCATTGTGTTCCAGACAAATCAATGAACAAAGGCACACACAATGTTGTATCCTGGCAACATTTTTAATTCATAACCATAAGAAAAAACTTTCATAAGCATCGAAGTAGAAGAAACAGTGTATCGAAAAATATAACAAAAATCTGGCTCTTCTCTGTCTTTTACTCTTAGAGCTTAAATTTGGATGAAAATGGAGTATTGTATGTAGAGTTCTGAGAACCAGTTGTAATGTACCGCTTTTATACCCAGCCTAGTCATCTCTGACTTGTGAAATACCAAGAAGGCATCCGATGTGCTAGGACTCAGAGATATGTACCCTTCTTCAAAAAACTTACCTGAAAGAACAGCCAAAGAATGGGAAATTTATGCTTTAAAGTGACTGCCATTAGGTCTGAAATTAAAGTGGGGAGATGTGCAGTTTTATGTTTAGCACTTGTGTTTTGGTCATAAAATCCTCAATCTAGCCGAATTCTTCCTTGAAAATGTAAAAGCCACAAAACAGGAAAAGTAAGAAAATAAAAAAAACAGAAAATAAGATGAATAAAGATCTTATATGTCGGTTGTAGCTGTAAATAAAAATAAACTACCTTTTAAAATTTATTAATTTTTGTTTATACTTTCAAGGCCCTATAAGATACATCTTTTATAAAAGAGCAGGGCTCCAAGAGAAGGAGGGAGGGAGGAGACAGAGGAGGGAAAGGCAATGTGAAATAATTAAGGTGTTGCATATACATACCTACTCTTCATGATGAATGTCATTATTATGTACCACAAACATGTACTAGTAAAAAAATTCCTATGGCAAATGAGAAGTTAAGAGTATACGTTTAGACAGAGACTTCTTAGAACAATGTTTCTAAATTTTCTAAGCTCAGACCTTTCCAATAATAAATATGTAGCCTAAGCTTTAAAAAATTGTATACTATGTGTGCAAAAAAACACAGATATTAAGTACAATTTGATATATTTTGACAATGTATCTATTTGTGGTACACATTTAACTTTAAGTGTTCAAAAGTAGTTGGTAAATTGCACTAACAGTCAGTGAATGAGAATTTCTACTCCTCCATATTTGTCAAATTTGTTATTTATTAAAATATTTTTCATCCTCTGAGTATGATGTAATATCTCATTGTGGTTTTAATTTACATTTTCCCTGAAGCCTAATAATGTTGAAAACCCCCCATGTGCTAATAAGCTGTTTGTATACCGCAAATCCCAATTTTTATTTCATTTCTGATTTATAAGAGAATGTACAGAGTGTTATAAACATTTTCAGATATGTGCATTGTAAATGCTTTCTCTTAGTCTATGGCTTAAATTTTCTTTGATGTTATCTTGATAAGCAGAAATATTTGAAAATTATAGAATTGCTCAATAAATTAAAAACTTTTAAAGAAATAATGAACGTATGAGCTTTTCACAGGTATATTTAAGACAAAGAAAAACAGATATGAAGGTTAGTAAAAGAATTATTGAAGCATACCATGTCAAGGCTTTTAAAAATCTATGTGGACCGAAAAGCCTAACCCATGTACTTTATCTGTACCTTTTATAAAAGAAAGTTGACTCACTGACACAGTAGAAAAACGTAGCCTTCGAAGTCCAGCAGATGTGAATTAAAATCTAGATTCCCACTGGCTTTGACCACTTGCAGCTCAGTTTTCTCACTTTACGGCACAGGGACCCCATCTCCTGCTGAGTGGCACAATCATACTTCCCTAACCACTCTGCTGTGTGAGTCCAGCCTTGCCCGAGCCATTAACAGAGGCTAGGAATTATCTATTCTCGAGTTAGCGCGTGGTGTTTTAGGCTGGTGGTAATTATAACTCATTTATTTTTGTCATTTATTCTCAGTAAGTGGCAATTATAATTGTATTGTTCTCAAAATATATATAATTTTGGAGATTCCTTTATTTTGGAAGGGGGTTCCCTTTAAAAACAAGAATGCAAAACTAGGAATACAAAAATAAATTGCAAATTGAGTTGAATTCCTGGAAGAGTTCATATGACGCAGGGCCTAAAGCTCCTCTTATCAGCCTCCTTCAATGTTTACCTTTGTCCTCAACTTGGACAGCAGTTTCCGTACGCGGACTTCGTTTTCACTCCATCATCTTTGGTTGGGCGTTTCGGGAGTCTCTTTGTAGTTGTGCTCATTAATAGGCACAAGGTCATAGGTATATTCTGATTAGTTTAGAGCAGTCTCCTTTTCTTGAAGAATTTAAGTTTCTATTACTGCAGTAATACTAAAGTTTACATTTTTAAAAAAAGCAAAACACAATGCATAGATGACCAGAATTGATTTAAGCTACCGAAAACATTTTACTGAGAAGGGTAAATTTTATTCATCACTTCTCCTCCAGTCTTCTTAATGAACTCTTACTCAGATTATTCCTATCATTCAACTGTCATCAATATGGAATAACAAGGATATTGAATATTTACCCATTGCACAATCATCAATACCAAATAAATAACACTTTGAATACTTACCCAGTGTGCTATGCATCATTCTATGTACTTAATACATCTTAATTTATTTAATCCTCATGAGATCCCATGAGGTAGGTGGTATGATTTTCCAGATAAAGAAACTGAAGTATAGAGAAGTTACAAATGTGCCCTAGGCAGTCAGACTGTGTAGGAAAACGAACTCAAAATATGTTGAAGACCAAAACATAAAGACTAAAATCATAAAATTCTTAGAAGAAAATATAGGACTAAATCCTCAAAACTGTGACTTTGGTTGTGATTTCTTAGGTATGATACCTAAAACACAACGCCAACCAAAACAAGTATCATCAAAATTTAAAATTTTTGCTCAACAAAGAACATTATAAAGAAAGTAAAAAACCCACAGAGCAGGTTTTCAATTTATATATCTGATACAGGTCTAATATCTAAAATATATAAATATCACCCACGAGGCAATAATTTCATTAAAAATAAGCAAAAGACTCAAACAGACATTTCTCTAGAGAAGATGGCCAACAAGCACATGAAAAGATGCCTGACACCATGAATTATTCAGAGAATGCAAATTCTAAACACTCATGTCAGTTACCACTTTTATCTTCACTAGGATAACTATTTTAACTATAAACAACGAGAAAACAAAAGCAAGCTCAAAAATCCCAGATAATAACAAATATTGGCATGATTAGAGAAATTGAAATCCTTTTACGCTGCTGATGGGAACGTACAATGGTGCTGCCATTGTGGAAAGTGGTTTAATGGTTTCTCAAATAGTGATATGTAATATTATTATATGACAAAGCAATTTTACTCCAGGTTTAGGACACAAAGATTGAAAACAGATATTCAAGCAAAAATGTGCACTCAATTCTTCATACCACACTTTTCATAAGAGCCAACATGTGTAATCCATGTATCACTCAATCTAATGATATAATAAAATGAATAATAGAATACTGTTCAACCTAATGATGTAATACAATGAATAATATCCACATAATAGAATACTGTTCAACCATAAAGAGGAATTAAATACTGAAAAGACTACAAAATGTGTGAACCTTAAAAGAAGCCAAACAAAAAGCCACACACTGTCTGATTCCATTTATATGAAAAGTCCAGAATAGGAAAATCCAAATAGAATGAAACAAATTAGTGGTTGCCAGGGATTGTGAGAAGGAGGAAATAGGGGATGACTACTTGGTCAGTACAGAGTTCTCTTTGGGATTGATAAAAACTTTCCAGAACTAAGTAGGGGTCATAATTCACAATATTGTGAATGTACTTGATGTCACTGGAGTGCACATTTTTAAATGGCCAAATGGCAAATTTTATGTGGATTTTACTACAAACAAATAAAATTTGCTCAGGTCACACTGCTCATAGATGGTGGAGCCAGGCGTCTGACCAAGTTATGCTGGTTCCAAAGTCAGTATTCATAAACCCATTCTATTCTATCTTGCATTTACTGAGTATCTTTTAGTGAGTATTAAATAATCAACAATACCAAGCCTTCTAGGAAGTTATCTTCTCTCCAATTATGTTGGCTGAACTCAAATTCACTATAAAATCATCAACCAAAAAAATCTTGAAATCGTTTCATCCATTGGAAGTCTCAAATTGTCACTTCTAAAAATTCATCACTTTCTTAATCCTTTTGTAGTAGTGAGGACTCTTTTGATTACAGATGACCGAAGCCCCTGTAGCTTTGTTGAAAAGAGAAATTTCAGCCCCTGTATGCAGTCCAGCTGCCATGCCATGGGTGAGCTTTCCCACCGGTAACCAGCTCAGGTCTGGGAGCAGCGGCCAGCCTTGCCACGACGCAAACACCAGCCACAATCTGGGATGCTTCACGCTGCCAGTGGCCAGCGTGGGCTGAGAAAAGCAGCAGCCAGCCCCACACCAGCAAACCCGATGGCCACCATCAGATACCGGCAGCCAACCCTGGTCAGGAGAACCAAACTGTCACTCTTTAGAGAAATTGTAGCCAATATGGGAAAAGCCTGGGACACCTCTACCTGCTTGTCCAGAAGAACCCAGGAATACGTCAAGACAAGCAAAAAGCAGTCTCGGGCTTCCAACCCATGCAGACAGAGCAAGTCCAGGTGATGTAAATCCAAAAGAGATTGGGAGTCTCACCTGAAGTTTCTGAAGTGATGGCAACTGAAGTAAAGAAACGACTTCATGAGGCTATAAAAGAAATGACAACAGAAATACTACCTCAGGTAAAAGAAGAAATGAAAAACATAGTAAAAGAATTGTTAACACCTATAAAGAAGACATAGATAAAAAAAATAGAAGAGCATAGGAAAATGAGGGAAACTTTGAACAATAGAAAAAAGATTTAGAATACATGAAACAGATTCAAAGAGATATCTAGGAAATTAAAAACTCTATTGAAAGCTGGCAAAACCTCTTTAAAGAAACTGAAGATGGACCTTCAGACCTTGAAGACAGGTGTGCAGCTTGTGATTGTGAAAGGAAAGATCACCTAAAAGTAACAAGGAACCAGGAAATAACAATTAAACAGCTGCAAGACAATGCAAAGACAAATAACTTAAGAATAATAAGTGGCAATGGAAAGGGTCAACACAAATGATATAAAAAGTCTATTTACAGAAATAATAGCAGAAAAATTCCCAAACATTGGAAAAGGATGTGACACACAGATACGTGAGGCCTATAGAAATCCAGCTAGCCCTAGCTAAAATAAATCTACACCCAGACATATAATAATGGAGATCCCAGAAACACAGCGCAAGAACAGAATATTAAAAGCTGTTATAGAAAAAAACAGGTCACCTATCATTATGGCTGATACATTGTGTCAACTTGCGAAGTTTAGAAGTTTTAACTGAGAAACTCAGCAGGAAGCCAGGATTCTTACTTTGTAAGTATCCTCATCCTGTGCAAGAGGGC
The DNA here is from genome assembly GCA_004027295.1 of Dolichotis patagonum. Classification (NCBI taxonomy): domain Eukaryota; kingdom Metazoa; phylum Chordata; class Mammalia; order Rodentia; family Caviidae; genus Dolichotis; species Dolichotis patagonum. The sequence goes on along the minus strand of PVJX010027385.1, from coordinate 13,588 downwards.
ACAGAGATTTTGTGAGCGCTATACCCACTCGGGTGTGGGGGTGGCCTGTGTATAATATAAGGGAAAAAAAGAGGCTTGTTTTTTCCCCCTTTTGCTCTGGCTGCGTTTTTGCTGTTTTGCTGGCTGCTGCCTTGAACTGTTGCCCCAGTGCCGTGCCACCCTGCCTGGGAGCCAGCTGACTATGGACTGAAGCCTCCACAACAGTGAGCTAAATAAACCATTCCTTCCTTCATTTTGGGTGTCAGGTATTGTTTCCCAGTAATGAGAGAAAAATAACCAAGACACTTATAAAGGAAAACCCACCAGAATCACAACATACTTCTCAACATAAACCATCAAATCAAGAAGCTGGAGTGAAGTATTTCAATCCCTGAAAAAAAAAAGTCTAATCCAGATTTACGTGCCCTGCAAAACTATCTTTCAAAATTAATGGAGAAACAAGATGATTCCATGACAAAGAACAACTGAAGGAATTCATGACCACCAAACCAACCCTACAAGGAATACTGGGGGACATTCTTATCTCTTCAACACAGATAAAAATGACCACGGTTCCAGGAATAGTGGTAGAGGTAGATCACTGAGCCAGGCAGACAATTGAATGGAGGGGAAATGTAGGCAGCCAATACAGGAAAATAGCACGGCAGAGATGAGCCAGTGCATGTTGGCCATAATCATTAATGTGGATGGCCTCAATTCACCAATAAAAAGAAACACAGGCAGAGTGGATCAGGAGAGAGGATCCATCAATATGCTTTACACAGGAAATACATGTAACTCAAAAGAAAATTCATAGACTGAAAGTCAAAAGAGAGAGAACACTGCTCTATGTGAAAGGGAACCAGAAAAAGCTAGGGGTAGCTTGCCCATCAGTTGCAGAATAGACAAGAAAGTCATGGCATTTTTATACCATGGAAAGCCACTCAGCGAAAAGAAAGGTAACCTCGAGGCTCTTGTAGCGAAATGGACATACCTTGAGATCATACTCATGGGTGAAATGGTTCAGAGTCACATGGGTGAGTATTGTGTTGTCTCCCTAATATGAAAAACTAAAGGAATTAGTGGGATCCAAAATGCACAGTAGGTATTATGAAAGTGAAAGGGGAGGAAATGTCTAGAAAGGGGTGGTAGTTGCCATTGTTAATTATCATGTTTTGAAACCCTGTATTGTTTTCATTGTTCTGTTTAGTTTGGTTTTATTCTGTTTTGTTTTGTTTGATTTTATTATATTTGATGGTATGGACAGCTATTCAAAGATAACAAAATATATTATGGTAGCCATTATTGATTTCCTATTATCTTGTTTTGAAGTCCTGTGTTGCTTTCATTGTTTTGATTGATTTTATTCTACTTTGTTTTGTTTGATTTTATTAAGTCTGATGGTATGGGCAGCTACTTTGAAGATAACAAGAGGCATTGTGGTAGCCACTGTTGTTTTCCTAGTATCTTGTTTTGAAGTCCTGTACCATGTTCATTGTTTTGTTCCAATTGACTCTATTCTGTTTTATTTTGTTTGGTTTTATTCTCTTCAAAACAAACAAACAAAAAAGAAATTTCATGGAAGACTTACAAAGCTGCAAGATGGGCAGAGATAATGGTGACTCTCTTGACTTAGAAACATAGCCATCTGTTCTCTCTTTTCATATACTTTTTTTTTTTGTAGTACCCAGGATCAAACTCACGACCTTATGCTTGTCAGGCAGGTTCTTATGCTGTCGAGCTAAATCCCAGCCCTTTCATATACTATTTTTGCTACTTATTCTGTGTTGGATTTATTCTCTGATTATTTTTTTTACATTACTCTAAGCACAGCTACCAGCAGCTTCTAGGCTCATTTTTCAGCCTTGCCTTTAAGAAAGACTTAGCTCCTATTTGAAAAATACAGCAAGACCTCTGACTGATCTAGTTTGGCTATATGTCTGCCACGTGGCCCAGTAACTGCATGTGTGTATGTCGGTCATGTACATGGGCACTAGCATTGGTAACCCGTCCTGGAACCATGTTTTTGGAGCAGAGCTGGTTCAAAAGAAAATCTGTGCTCTTCCTAAGAAAAGTGAGGCAAAGAAAAGAATAAAACCCCTCTACACTGGCTAAGATCATAAATCTGTATCACTCTTAATACCCATGAGCAATTTATGCTTTTATAACTTACTCATTTTGACACTCTCTATTACTATGAACTCTCAAAGGGTAAACAATCGTTTGATTAATTTGCATAGTGCCTAAACAGGACCAGAGAAAAATCCTTTTCTTCATCCAATTTTCCGTTCAAGATGTCATCTTCCCTTTACCCCACCTGCTGAAAAAGACAAGTTTCCAAAACTTCCTTGCCTCCCTTTCCTGTCTTCAATCATCTCAACCAGGCTTCTATACTCACGGCTGTATTGAAATGGCTCTTTTAAAAAGGCTTCTCAATGTCAAATCTTGTGCCCTTTTGTTAGTCCTGGTCTTACATGATTTTTTTTCTCAGAAGTTCTTTTTTGATATGCTGACAATTTGCTGTCTCCTCTAAGCACTGCTGCTTGGCTGGTGGTACTGTCTCCACTTTTGTCTATGATTCAGACTCCGGTATCTCTATGGTTCTTTGCTCAGACTTTTCTTCCAGCTCTGTTCTCCTGGCATGTCATGGTCATGCTCATGTGCCTATGTTTGGATTGGGTCTTTGAATTTAGGGAATCTGATTTTTTCAATTCTTTATATGTGTGGCTTCTTTGTCAATTATAAGCTGAATGAATGTGTTCAGAGTTCTATGCATGGCTTTGCTCAGCGCCATAAGCATCTATACTGTTCCACTGATCCTCACATCTTTTTGTTTTATTTTGTTTTGTTTGTTTGTTTTGCTATTATCATGCTGATTTTTATCACAGTAGCTTTGTAATATAATTTCAGGTCAGGGATTGCCATGGCCCTGCCTTGCCCCTGTCTTGTCTAGCTTTTGCTATTGTAGGTGTCTTCTGATTCCAAATGAATTTTAGGAATATTTCCCCTGGTTCTTTGAAGAATGCTAATGATATTTTGATTGGAATTCCATTAAATCTGTGAAGAAATTTTGGCCATTTTTACTATGTTGGTTCTTCCTATTCTTTCCATTTTCTGATATCCTTTTTGATCTTCTTTTTCAGGGTATTTTAGTTTTCAATGTAGAGATCTTTTACTTCCTTTGTTAGGTTGATTCCTAAGTATTCCATTTTTTTCGATGCTGTTGTGAAAGGTGTTGTTTCCCTAATATTTCCTCATAGCTCTGCTCAGCTCCATAAGCATGTGGCTCCTAATCCCGCTGACTGCCTCCTCTATGTCTTTGTACAGACTTTCTGCAAATGCTACAGCTTGTACATTTATTTGACTTTTTATTTATATCACATCTTATTTTTAAACAAAACTCAGGGGAGTCAAACTATTGTTTTCAATCTCACTTTACTTTCAAGGTCAAGCTAAGAGGTACTTCCTTTAGGAAGTACCCACAATCTAATGAATTGAATAAGCACTTAAGACCTTATGGCATATTAATTATACCACAGTCATGGATTTCTGTAATATAAAGTCGTGTTCGTATCCAACATGACTTGAGAACTACACAAAGACAAAGATCAACCTTTTTATGCATCTCGCTCCACCTGTTTGCTTGAGCCCAAGATCTTGCAGACAGGAGAGCAGTCAGAAATTGTTCTAATTCTGGCCTCTGAATTGAGCAAGAGCAGGGCTGAGGGGGGTGGAGTTGATGCATCAAATAGATAGTTTTAAGCCACACAAAAAGAAGCATTCTTTGACACAGCAGGGAGTAGACTTGTTACTCATCTAGGTGGAAGAATATAGATGGAAATACACATGGAATCTAACCAAACTTAAACACATTTAGAGAGATGTATAATGTGTTACCAGGGCAAAATGGGAACATGCCTTACCTTTCAAGCATAGGTCACAGCTGACAATTGTCAGGAGTGTCCTGGCTTACACAGGCCACCTAGTCACCCACAGACTTGGCAACCACTCAATTATGCTGTTCAATTCAGATCACCAGGCTGGCTAATACATGGTTTCCACTTCATTGCAATCTCTGGAGACACAAACGCTTGTCCACATCCCAGAATGAATCCAAGCAGAGGTTCAGCACAATTAGTTATTTGTTTCCTCTAACATCTGAACCTTGTGAGATTCAGCCACCTCCTGGGAACCAGCCGTCTGCCAATGAGGCATGAATAAAACAGAGAAGGTTCCAGCTGGCATCACCTGCTGTGTTTTGCCTTATTTCTCTACACACATTTCAAGACTTCTGAAATCCCTCTCAAGAGGATGTATGCCACATGAGCTGGGCTTTGAGACCTTGATTCTGTTTCTGAATTTTTCATTTTTGAATCTCAGCCTGACTCAGGTATTAGAGAATGGGCCTGGTTCTTGCCTGCCTCTGACCCTCCCATTCAAACTCCTTCTAGGTAGCCCCGTAGATATTACTAATCTTCGTACCATAAAATATCTTTGCTTAAAATCTCATCTGTTAGAACTGCAGAAGTTATGAAAGAGGGTTTTGATGCATGATTGCCTAAAAGCAAAAAGCCCTTTCAGCAAGTGTAACTGCTAGGTATCTTCAAACTTTAACTTTCTTTTCTATTTGATCTCAAAATTTTTAGCAATACCTTTTCGGGTTCCAACATCAGGATTCCTTTTGCTTGTGCTCCAGTTACATTTTCTGGAATCTACATACCAATCTGCCGTCAACCAGCCAGCTGGATGACGTGGCACCTCCAAGACCTCAGAAATGAGGGCAGAGTTAAAACAAAAGGTGTTGTAACTTAAATTGCAACATGGAACTTTAAGAGTCACATTTTTTCCTTCAGAGAGAGTGGCTTCTCCAGACTTCTTCAGGCCTCGGGCATAAGCTCCACCCCCTCTCTCCAGTCTATATAAATGAACAGAATGTGCAGATGTCAGTACAAGGAGATCAAATCTACTTTACTTTTGTTTCCTATGTAAGAAATCAGTGTTGTTCATATATAATAGATATGCCCTCTTTCTTGTGTGCTGTTGGCTAAATGTTGACTAGTGTTTGCTATCCAGTTCCTTCTTTTATTAGTTATCAAAAGTGACTTTTTGCCAGGTAAATAATATATTTGGATATTTGCCTCTATTGCATTCAATTCTCTCTCCTAAGGAATGTATTTTAGTTATTTTAAACAAATTTGGGAAATTCTTTGGTGTCTGAAAGAGATTTGACAACGACACTATTTTTGTTGTTGTTGGTTTTTTGTGTGTGACAAGGTTTCACTATGCAGTTCAGGCTAGCTTTGAAATCACTTTGTAGCCCAAGCTGGCCTCGAACTCACAGCAATCCTCCTGCCTCAGCCTCCTGAGTGCTGGGATTACAAGCATGCACTACCACGCCTGGCTACACTATTCCTATTAGCTGTTCACTTATAAAATTTTTATGTTGGGTTATTTCTTCAGGTTATATAACCCATGACATACTTATTATTTACTAATCTCAACTTCAGAAGAAATTTTTACTTTGCTTTCTTTTTATACATTGGATCAGCATGACATACAAAAATCAATGGCCCAAACTTGTTACCTACATTTAGCCACTTATCAAAGGAGGGCTACTCACCCTGACCTCCAGGGTAAGTTCCTTGTTTATCTCATATTGTTATGAGTTCAGTTGCAATTAAAGCAAATTTAAAAATATGTAAGCAATTAAAATAGATACATTTTCCTTAATTAAATTTTAATTATAGTCTGCGATTTTCTGGTGCAACTTTTGATGGTGTATTCTTTTCTTCACTTTCCTGTAAGATTCTTTTCTTTTATTTTCACACTTCATGTGAGGGTTTAACTGTTATTATGAGAGTTTTTCCCTCAGCCTTTGGTATGAATTGCCTTGACAGTTCTTAGTATTTGGTAAAAGACTATTTTATTTACAATTTACTTTTCTTACATGCAATTCTTTCACATTGGTTTTCTTAGCTCCTTGATTGACTTTCCTGTTGAAAGACCCTGATTAGCAAGGTAGGCATGAACTTCATGACTGTTACTTTCCAATCTCTTAAAGGTTATAATTGGTTATCTAATGTCTCTCCTTCTAATTGTACATGTATGACATGGGGAAGGGGTATGGGCTTTGGTCCAAGACTTAGCCTTGCAATTTATCTTTGTGCTTTAGTGCAGCAGTGTAATTCCTCTGAAACTTAGTTCTGTCATCTGTAAAATATGTAATAAATTAGATCATATAATTATTATAAATGTGAAATGAAGTGTCTAAAGCTACCAACATGGTACCTGTGCATAGTGAATGTCTACTAAATTTTAATTCTGTGATTTCTTTCAATACTGCCTTTTGAAGATTTATCTGGGGTAAAACTGCTTGCACAAAATACCAATTATTGCCATGTAACCACTATAACAGCTTGTAGCATACTTTAAACTTTATTCTCAACAGAATAATGCTGGATTTTCTTGGGCTTCAATATAAAGTTCACTGCATTTATTAATTGAACCAGAATATTGAAAGAATTGACAGTTAAGAACTCATTTATTAGTATTGATTTTGTTAAGACACAGAGGATAAGAAAGGTTCCAGACATTTGGGATGAACAAATATCCCACATTTCTAAAGAAAGAACAAAACATGTACCTCATCCTCCACTTCACCAAATGATATTATAGCCAGTTTAATATAAATTCCTGGAAAAACTCTAAAATTGGCAATTATATTTTGTCAGGATTTAAAAAAGAAAGCAGTGATTGGTGGGAACTGGCATGGTTTCATTAGGGCTAGGAATTTCTTTTTACTTTTCTTTTAAATTATTCCAAGCACTGTGGTTCAGATTAATGCTGAAGACATTATAGTTCTTGAGGCAGCCAAACATCTAACAAAATTCTCATAATCTCCTTGTGGATAAAATACATAGAAAAATGTGGTCTGATTATTCATCTTCCATTTTTATCTTTGTTCTCAGATTTTTGGTGACTTTAGTAATATGTAAAATTCAATAATAATAAGCCAAAAAAGTGAGTTATGGTAAAGGAATCACAAGCTTAGAGAAAATAAGATGAAATCATGACTATACAGTTGTCCCATAAAAAAGCATGGGATATTCTGTTCTTCACCACACTGTACAGTTCCTAGAGGTGCCTTACAAATTTTCCTGAGGTTCTTGACAGTTTTAGCAATGAGGAGATAGTATAAATAAAATCTTCTATAAGACATAAAAACAGTACTCAGAGCAGAGAGAAGCTTCTGTTGGGTCCTGGTAAAGAGGACATATGTCATGTAGTAAACCATCTGCTCAGTACATCTTTACATGAAATGCAATGGTGAGTTTCAAGGATTGTTTCTTATGAAGTACCTTAATATAATCCAAAGCATTATAGTGCAAAAAATTACGTATGGGCATTTGGGATTTAGGGCCCTTCAGAATGCCATTGAGATACGTTACTCACTGAAAGTTGAGATGAGATACTTTTACCATTAAGCTCTAGTTCGAACACTGGTTGGTCAAATTTCTTCAAAGGTCATTGATGAAATGATTACTGTGTTGACCATTCTGCTCTGTCCTTGGGTACTCAGAATTATTTACCATTAACACTAAGGTCATTTAAAACATTCCTCACATGTTGGGATAATGAAAATTTCAGAGGGAAAGTAGATAATAATAAACAGATCTTCTTGATGCTTTCCGTATTGAGTTAAACCTTATAAGATACAATTTCATAGAGATAGATATATGACATAGTGTGCATTTAGGTGAAAAAACAAACTCCTGAGTGATACAACCAGCAATACCTTGAAAGCGACACATCATGTGGAAAGGTATCTGGAGCTCTCTTTTCTGCACACTCAGATGGGACACTTTTGTGGCCCACCTTCTAGGAATGCTGAAGTGCATCTGTAGAAGCATTGTTACTAGAATGTCATTGTACTCTGACAGGACTAGTTCACACCTGGAATTTTAAGTTAAATTGGGGGGTTTTTTTTGTCTTGTTTTTTGGTACTGGGGATCGAACTCACAACCTTGTGCTTGCCAGGGAGGCGCTTATGCCACTGAGCTATATCCCCAGCCCAAAGTTATGCCATTTTCCAAGAGAAATACTCATTCAAAGGAGAATGTCTTGGATGCTAAGAAGTGTAAAGGAAGATTAAGAGAAACTAAAGCTGCTTATCCTGTGGATAAGAGAATAATTTCCTCTTGGGTTAATCTAGAAGGAAGAAAAAAACTGAGTGATTGATTACATAGAATATATTAAAGAAAAATTCTAACAAAAGAGTTATCTGAAATATAAAAGTGATCTTTTTTATGAGTAATAAGTTTCCCATCTGTGAAAGAATTCAAGGGGGGTTTGGATAGCTATCAGGAATATTGTAGAGAATAACTAGAAAAAGATGAGACATTGTTCTAGGTGACCTCCAAGTTCCTTTCCAACTCAAAGATTTTTATGTATCTTTACCTGATACAGTAATCGTTTCAATAGTAGAAAAAAAATCCACAAGTTATTTAAGGAATAAAATCAATCTAGTCTCAGACTATTGTTAGTGTCTCAGAAGATCTGCCCCCAAATGACGAAGCTAAAATAACACAGCAGAAGATGATGAATCATGCTGCTTTTCCTAATGGTCTCTAATGTGCAGAGTCCAAGATCACAGCCGCTATTCTAAGTGCCTGCATGGGGAAGGAGAACTGAGGCAAGATAGGTACAGCACTGCCAGGTTCCCAGCTGGTAACTTGTGTGTATGTGATTATCTAGTACGTATTCCTTACCAGCTATTTTTAATTTCTTTAACATCAATCATACTGATTTTAACAACCACCCTCTTTTCATTTATCTTAGTGAGCACTGTTCTTTTTGGAGGTGTAAGACATCTTTTCTAGAAGTGGAAGCTTCTCCTAGTTAAGTTCATGTAATGTGATCGCACTCATACATAATGCTCAGAGCCCTTGGGAGGGTCAAGCAGGGTAATTATTTAGGTTTTACTCTCTTCTTGCATGAGGTCACTGAAACCGGAATGGGCAATGGGCGTAGGAAAAAGCAAGGTCTTCTCCATCATCTTTATCAAGGAAGACTTTATTTCAGGAGGTAGGCAAACTTTTGGAAGAGTGCTTGAAAAGTGGGTAAATGGAGCAAATGGTCACCAACCACCTCTCCATGTTCCCAGAGCGAAGGGATTTAGAGGGGGGATTTTTCTTTTCTGGTTTTTCTGGGGTTTTCCTGAGCAAAATCCTTAACTGTGTTGAATTAATATGAGGAATAGTATTGTTCCTAGTCTGGAATGGGGATTTGGGTCACCTTAGGTAAGCAAGGCCAAGACTAGAGAAAAAGGAGATTCTCAAGCTATCTAACCAGTGGCATAAAAGGAAGGAGACCCTGAAAGCCCAGCTCCAAAATCAGAAGTCAGAATAGGAACCAGCGGTGTTATTTAGATGTCAGAAACAAGAAAAGAATCCAGGAAAGGATGTTCACACAAATTCTGCCTAAAAGGAGTGGATGTTGAGACTACCTTTTTATTTTTGTTTTTATTTTTTTGGTCTACTGTTTTATTTTTATTTTTTTAAAAAAGATTTTATTATTGCACGTTTGTAGTAAATAATGATCACATTCATTGTGTACATAACACATCTTAATTATTTTCCCCTTCTTCTCATAATAGCCTTTATTATGTCTCCCTAAGGCAGTTGAAAGGCCTATGACATTGGCTAAGGCCAGAGGTTCTTTGGAAGCTTGTCCTACCAATAGGTATATATTCCTTGATGATTCAAAGTCTACTATTTATCTCTAAAAAAATCTCCAGGAATACCGATTAAAAGAATCTGACTCCTGTAGGCCTAAGAAATTGATTTGGCAACCCAGATTCCTAATCCCAGTGCAAATTCCTCTGCTGAGATGCCTGTGAAAACTTTGGTGAATTATCTCTCTGGTTTCAATAGTGAGTTCCTTTGCCAAAAGACTGTAAGCTGTTCCCTCTCCTCTCTTCCTAGTCAGTTTGCAGTTCAGCTAGGCCCAGGTAGCTCCTGGAACACAGAGCAGCAGCTAAGTTGGATAGCCTCTGGTACGTCCTTTACCGTCTCTTCCCTTAGACATAGATGGAGCCCTCCACATTATCTTTTCTATACTCTAGGAAAGTCTAAGTACTTTTATTGTATTCTGTGAAAGTCGGGCATTCTTTTCCATCCTCAAAATATCACCGGCCTTGTCATAATATAATTCTGATTGAATACTCTTAAATTATACTGATGCATTTAATTTTAACATCTTATAGTCAAATTTACTATTTTTTACTAGTCACCAATGAATGTTCTTATTTTTTGTGGAATTCTCTTACTCTTGTATACCATCAAAAATAAATTACTAGAATTATTAGTTTTTCAAAGTTTCTTTCTTGTACATGTGGCTCATTTTACAAGTATGATTCTTTATTGATTAGTTATATAAGGTTTACACTCAAGAACTTATATCCGTGTCATGTATGCACATCTTTTTCATTACATGTACGTGCACATGTACATGTATGTTTACATACTATATATAAAGAACAAATATATATTTTAAATAATGTATGTCACATAGTAAATAAAAATGTAGGTGTATAGTTTTTGGGTTTATTTTTCCTGTCAGATTAGTCTTTTCTCCTCATAAATGTCCATGTAGTAGTAACATAATATGCATAAAACTACCTTGATTTAAAAGTTATCTACATATGGAATTATTCAAACTTTTTCCTGAACAGAGCTTGAGTATCATTATTTTATGCAGTCTGTGTGATCAGGCATATATTATTTCATTCAACCTGTGCAACAACTTTGGAAGCAGGTATTATTACTCTAACTTAACAGATAATTAAACTTACACCAATGCTTTGGAGGCTTAGAATCTCGTCTAAGTCCACAGAGAAAAACCAGGATTTGAATCTATGTCTCTAGACATCAGATATAATGCTGACTTATTTAGTGACCATACTTGAGTGAATGGTCACACATATAATACACATACAATAACAAATGTATGTGAGTCTGTAACTCGGACTGTTGTTGGGTAGAAACTAGTTCTCTTTTTCTTCCTGCAATAAAAAATGTTAAAATGTATTTAGTATAGAATTTCCCATCATACCATTTTTAATATGCAGTTCAGTGGTGTTAGATATATTCATAATGTGCTGCCCTCACCACCACCCATCTCTGTTACTCTGCTCATGTTCTGAAACTGATGCTGTATTCCCGTTTATCCTGTTCTCCACACCCTGAAAACCACCACTCTACTGTCTGTATAATTTTGACTAATTTAAATTTCGATATAAGAGGAATCATATAATATTTATCTTTTGTGACTTGTTTGTGACTTGTGACTTGTTTTTTCTGGGCGACAGGTTTAGCATAATGTCTTCAGGGTTTATCTCTGAGGTACCCTGGGCCAGAATTTCTTTCCCTTTTAGTGCTGAATAATATTCCATTGTATGTGTTACCTACATTTTGCTTATCCTTTCATTTGTGGATAAACACTTGGTTGCTTCCATATTTTATTTGCATGAATATATAAATATTTCTTTGAGACTGTTTTGATTCTTTTAAGAATACATCTAGAAGTGGAATTACTGGATCATATTGGAATTCTAGTTTTCTGTTTTCCACAGCAGTTACATCATTTTAAGTGTTCTACTTTCTCTACCCCCTAGTCAATACTTATTATTTTCTGTTTTTTTATGCTAGCCATCCTCATAAGTGTTAAGTTGTATCTTCTAGTAGTTTTGACTTGAATTTCCTAGTGTCCAGTGATGTGCAGCACCTTTTCATGGGCTTATTGTGTGTCTTTTTCAGAGAAATGTGTTCAAGTCTTCAGCCTACTTTCAAATTAGTTTTTTTTGTTATTGAATTTTTTATATATTCAGGATATTAATCTTTATTATATATTTAATTAGAAAATGTTTTTTCTGGGCAGCAGTTTTAGCTCAGCAGCTCAAGCCCCTGAAACATCTCAGGAATAAATCCCGAATGGCCACAGAGATAGTACTTTCAATATGTTCCTGACTTTGGTTTGCTATGAAGAAGTTTTAATATGAATGTTTATGGAATTAGCTCTTATTTAACTTTTCCTTTCTTAAATTCAGAGCACAGATTGTAATGTAGCAAACACTCACCAGGCTTTGGTAGAGTCTGTGGTGTCAACAGCAATGGCAAGACTGAAGAATAGTCAGAAAGTTACTGTGGCGGCAAGAGCATCTGAAGTCTCAGTTGTCCCAGTTCTCCACCAGATTCCCACAACGCCTGCTCCAGAAGAAAGAATCAAATTTTGTGTTCAACACTGGTAGCTACTCAGGATCCAAGAGACCAGGCAAAGCAAAAGTTGACACTAAAAATCAGAACGCAAGTATGCATGTGCCTCCTTTAAGAGAGTGAGTCATCCCTCTTTCCTGTTGGGAGAAGAATGATTTGAACACATGAAGCACGTTGCTATTGGTTACAGGTTCTTAGATTTGACAATGAACCTTGGATCTGCCTAGAAAGAAACATAAAAGCAAGCCTTATGTCACATCACACAGTAACGTGAACTTCAGATGGGTGAATGCTTACAAAAATGGGGGAAAGTACAATTATAGTCTAGTAGAATATTTGAATAAATGTTTATACAGTGTTGGACATCAGGAAAGCCTTCATAAGCATCACACCCAAAATAGAAGTCATAAAGGAAAGATTCATCACACTTAACTAAGTAAAACCAGCATGTCCATGTCCCTCAAAATGACACTACAAAATGAAAGGGCAAAAGACCAACTTGGAAATATTTGCAACATGTATGACAAAGAGATAATTTTTTTTTATTTTAAAGAGAATAAAACAAAAGAGGGAAGAACAGAGCAGATCAGAACAGGACAACATAGGCAACACAGTACTTTACATTAAGACAACCAGACATTAACAGTAGCTATCATAATATCTCTTCTCTGCTATAGTTGAGCATAGTTTCAAATACAATAATATCAAACATAACAAAATAGTATAAAGCCATTCAAAGAGAATTACAGGGCTTTCTGAACCAAATAACAGAAAGTGATCAATGGGTACTATAATATCTCATATTTGATAGAAAAATTTTGTTTAAACTATCACACATATTGAAATCCCAATAAGACACAATGTGATAGAACCAATGGTAGTAGAAGAACAGAAGCATGGTAGGACTTCTAAGAAGAATGATATTAAATCAGCAATAGCTGTCATAATGTTTTGTTTTCTTCAAAACAGCTGTTCATATCATCACGCATGATATAGTCAAACAAAACAGAATAAAACTATTCCAACTGATGATTGAAAACATTGAAAGGCTTCAAAGCTATGACATGGGGACTCATGCTTACCATAAAATCTTATATACTTTTATCAACTCTCATACTAGGGAGATTATATGGTATTTACAATTGTGAGTTTGGTTTATTTCGCTTAAGAGAATGGTCTCAAGTTGTGTCCATTTATTTATAAATATGTCAATGTGATCATTCTTTATAGCTGAGTAGTACTCCATTGTATAAAAATGCCACAACTTTTTTATCCATTCCTCAGTTGATGGGCACTTAGGTTGTTTCCAGGATCTGGCTATTACAAATTGTGCTGCT
>PVJX010027384.1:0-24908 GCA_004027295.1 Dolichotis patagonum | reverse complement strand
CGCGCCAAGATGCAGGTCTGCACAGACTTTTGATCCAAACAGCCCAGGCCACTCTACGGTCCGAGAGTTTCGGGTCCCAAAGAGACAGCCTGAGATGCTGCTTTCTGGGAGACTTCCTGAGGGTGAAGGGCAGGGCTATGGGCCCAAACAGACCTGGCCCAGATGCCGATCTCCAGGCAGTTCCTTGTGGATGAAGGGTGGGCGTACCAGCCCCAAAGAGTCCCGCTGAGATGCAGATCTGCGCAGACTTTCGATCCAAACAGCCCAGGCCACTCTACAGGTCCGAGAGTTTCGGGTCCCAAAGAGACAGCCTGAGATGCTGCTTTCCATTGGATTATCTTAACAACCAGGGCAGCATGCTGCTTACTGGTTGGCTCGGCCCCCTAAGTTCCAGCATGGCGCGGATCTCAGGAGACGCTCTTGCTTCTGGTTTCCCCGCTCTGGGGTGGCCGCAGCTCCCGAGACCACAGTCAATTTCCAGGGCGGCAGGGTGTTTACTGGTTGGCTCGGCCCCCTAAGTTCCAGCAAGGCGCGGATCTCAGGAGACGCTCTTGCTTCTGGTTTCCCCGCCCTGGGGTGGCCGCGGCTTGCCACACCACAGTCACTTTCCAGGGCAGCAGGCTGCTTCAAGTTTTGCATTTTCTTTGGATATATTCCAGATATCAGTCTTCTGTCTGAAGCATAGCTGAAATAATGTTTTCCACTCTTCAGTTTGCCTCTTCAGTCTATAGATTGTTTCCTTTGTTGTGCAGAAGCACTTAGTTTGATATAATCTCACTTACTCTTTTTGATGTTATTTCTTGTGCAATTGCAATTCCATTCAGGGATTCCTTACTTACACCTATGACTTCATGAACTTTGCCTATTTTATCTTCCAGCACTTTGCTTCTATTTTAACATTTAGTTCTTTGATTCATTTTGATTTTAGTTTAGTACATGGTGAGAGATATGAAACATTTGTTAAAGAGGCTATCTTTTTTCCAGCACTTGTTTTTGGTAACTTTGTCAAAGATCAAGTGGCTGAATGTGGGTACGTACTCTATTCCATTGCACTGGTTCACACGTCTATTTTTGTACCAATATCATACGGTTTTTAATTACTATAGCTTGTAATGTAACTTCAAATCTGGGATTGTGATGCCTCCTGCTTTGCTTTTGTTGTTCAGGATTATTTTTGTTATTTTGAGTCACTCTGGTTGCATATGAATTTTACAATTATTTTTTTCTTGTTCCTGAAGAATACTTATGGTATTTTCATTGGTATTACATTTCATTGGTGTATCAATTTTGGAAGTATGACCATTTTGACAATATTGTTTCTATCAAGAAATGAGAGATAGCTTTACATTTTTGGTATCTTCATCAATATTTTTCAGAGCTCTATAGCTTTTTCACCCCATTGGCCAGGTTAATTCTTAAATGTTTAATTTTTCTTTATGCTCTGGAGAATAGTTTTTGTTCTCTTAATTTCTTTCCAAGTGAGTTCATTATTAGTGTATAGGAACATTATTATTTTTTTCAGTTGATTTTGTATCTTACTACATTATTGAAGTTGGTTAGTTGGTTATTCTGGAAGTCTTTCTGCAGAATTTCCTGGGTCTTCTAAGTAAAAGATGATATCATCTGCAAGTATCTATCTATCTATCTATCTATCTATATGTGTTTTTTTTCTTTTTATTTCTTTCACCTTCCTAAAGCTCTGACTCACACTATGCTGAATAGGAGGTGTGATAGTGGACATCCTTTTCCTTTTTCTAATTTTAGAAGGAAAGCTTTCAGTTTTCCTCTATTTAATAATGTTGGCTGTTGATTTATCATGAATCAAATTGCAAAACTGAGGTAAGGTCCTTTTGCATATATTCCCTGCAAGGTTTATTTTTAACTACAAGTGGGTGTTGGATTTTGTCAAAAGATTTCTCTGCATCTGCTGATACGATCATGCGATCTTTTCCTCTAGCATGTTACATTTACTGATTTGTGTTTGTTAAACCATTCTTGCATCCCTGGGATGAAATCTTCCTGGTCATGATATGCAATCTTTCTGATGCTTTGTTGTATTTTATTTGTCAACATCTTATTAGAGATTTTTGTGTCCATGTTCATCTAAGCGATTGACCTGAAGTTTCCCTCTTTTAGTTTGGTCTTTGGTTGGTTTTGGAATCAGAGTAATGTTGGATCGCAGGGATGAGTTTGACAGCACTCTTTCCCATTCAATATCATGAGAAAACTTGAGGATCACTAGTGTTATAATCTCCCTGAAACTTGCGTATAATTTAGTAGTTTATCTATCAGGTTTTAGGCTTTTCTTAGTTCAAAGGGTTTGTATTACTCCTTTAATTTCATTGCTTATTACTGAATTGCTTACAATTTTTATGTCTTTTTGGTTTAGTTTGGTAATTTGTATAAGTCTAGGAATATGTCCATTTATTCTAGATTCTTCCACTTGTTGGAGTACAACTTTTCATAGCAGTTAGCAATGGTCTTCTGGATTTCAGTGGTGTTCATTGTGCTATCACCTTTTTTACTTCCAATTACATTGATTTCTTCTTTTGCTAAGTTTGGCTAAGGATTTATCTTTTTAATTTTTTCTCTCAAAGAACTTCTTTGATTCATTGTACTGCTTTTTAGTTTCAGTTTCATTAATGTCCACTCTAATCTTGATCTGAGTTTGGTCTGTTATTTTTGTGATGTCTTGAGGTTCATTGTTAAATTAATTATTTAAGCTTGCTCTGTTTTTCTTGTATGACTGCAGTGATCTGTAGACTTTCACTGTGTCCTATAGGTTCTGCTGTATATTAGCATTGCCTTTTGATTCCAGGGATTGTTTAATTTCTTCCTTGATTTCTTCTGCAACCCATTCATTGACTGTTTTGGAGTATGTCATTAAGTTTCCAGGGAGTTATAAATTTTCTTTGGTTTATTTCCTTTTTTTTTTTTTTTTGGTCTGTTTTTCAAAGACACTAATCCCATTCCTGAGGAGATCTAATCAGTTCATAAATGCACTGGTCCTAAAATCATTACTTTAAAAGTTAAAGTTTCAAATGTAACTTTGGGCAACAACACAAACATTCAAAGCATAGCAACTGCATATTTTATATTGTACTCCTAATTCATGGATATAGATTTTCATGGATCCTTACTTCTCTGATCCTTAAACCTGCACTGAGACAACTTTGCTGCTTCTTTATTAGTAGGTGTTTGTGATACAGAGGTTGCATTCATCTTGGGAGCCTGACACATATACATCTCTCATCTTGGTCATTTTTACACCCGCTGTCGACTGCCTTCCCTTCTCCTTTCTCCTCAGATCCCCCTGCCTTTCCTATAGAGTTTATGTCCCTGTTTCTAAACATGTCTATTCCATTTTGCTCTTTAATTTATTTATATTTTATATCTCTCATATAAGAAAAAGCATGCAATATTTAAATATTAAATATTTAAATTAAGTATTCATTAAATACAATACTAACAATATTGACAAATATATGAGGAAATGTGTTTAAAGCAGGGTCACAATAATGAGCTGATGACACAAAATTATAGTATTTCTTGAGATAAAGAGGCAGAAAAATTTTGTCTCCCTGTTGTCTTTGCTTTCCAAAAAGGGGCTTACAGATCTAAAATAGCTAAGGGAATCTGTCTTTCCTCATAAAAGAGGATTTTAGTGTTTGTCAAAAGATGATAAATTGTGCATCATGAACATGTTTAAAAAGGTTTGTTATGAATGTTTAGAAATAAAGTACATTAAAATATTAAAAGGCGGTATCACCATTTACGTTGTTGCTTTGCTTTGTATTCTCTTTGGCCAGCTTTACAAAAAGCTCAATGCTCATGTGGCCTTAGTTGGGATGGAAATCTGGACTGATGAAGACAAGATAAAGATAGGTCCAAATGCGTCCTCTACTCTGGAAAACTTTTCTAGATGGAGGGGCAGTCATCTCCTTAGAAGAAAGCATCATGATATTGCTCAACTAATCTCGTATGTATGGGTTTTCTTCTTTGCATGTTATGTAGTGTGTGGCCTAGGAGATTTTCAGAGCCTAGGCAAAGCAGGTTGTATCTCAGGGCATAAATAACAGGAGGGGTTTTACACACAAGAAATTAAAGGTTTGATAGGCATTCAAAAAGATCATATGCTGAATATACTTATAGTTTTGATCCAAGTACTATGTACCCTATTAAGTAAAGCTGATGATTTTGCAATAATTCATAAAAATAAACAGGATAAAAACACTAATTAAAGACATGATAAAGGCATAAGCGCCTGTCTGGCAAGCACTAGGTAGCAAGTTCAACCCCTGGTACAAAAAAAAAAAAAAGATATGATAAAGGAAAATACTTTTCACTCTATTTACAAGTTGAAACTCTTAAAATTATCAGGCAAAAATAACAAAAAATATCTGTTTTTAAGGATAGTTAGATTCCAAATACACTGCACTTACTAAGAGCAACCAAAATATGTAACTGCAGAACAAAGAAAGATGTTCCTTTTATAAATGTACTAGTAGGGAGAACATAAACCACACAAATGTAGAAGTAAGCAAAGCTAACTTACAATATAAATTTTAATGAGACCATATGTTGTAATTTTTTAAAACGTGGCAACACAAACACAATGTTGTTCTGTGCATATATATATAGAAAGAGAAAGAGAGAGAGAAAGAGAGAGAGATTATGTAGAGAGAAGGATTTGAGGACTTGTCTGGTCCAAAAATCTTCTTTATCTTGATAAGGCATACAATTCAAAATGGAAAATATAATGATTATGAATTAATATAAAATATTAAATGTGATTGCATCCAAGTGCCCAGATTTCCAGTAATATGAAAGATGCAATAGGACAAAAATGTCTGGTAAAAATGTCTCATATAATTTCAAAAACTGAAGGGAAACTTTAAGTAGTTTACAATGTGAATGTCTCTGCTAACCATTTAGAATTCTGGATGAATGGTCTGTAGAGAATACAGTTTGTAACCACACATTTTACACCAACTGCTTTGTCTCTTGCAGTGCAGAGGCCTTTTCTGGAGCCACTGTGGGCCTTGCTTTCCTGTCTTCCATGTGCTCTCCTTATCACTCTGTTGGCATTATTCAGGTGTGTTTGCAGGTGGACTGTGGGGTCTGTAATGCACAGTCCCCAGATGTTTTCCCACCCCCTCTACCTCCTCCACCCTCCAACCTTTGGAGAAGTTTATTGTTCTTCTTCATTAATTAATTGACATTGTCAATAACATTGATTCAGTTGCAAATGTGGAACTCCACTTGCATTCCAGGATAAACCCAATTTATTGTGTTATGTTTGATTCAAATGCTAAGGCACCCTCAAGATCTTTGGATACATACTCATTAGTGATATTAGTCTATAGTTGCCTTGAATGTGTGCTAGTTGTTTTAATTTTTTTAATCATAGTTAAATTGTTCACATAAAATAAGTATCAATATGTTTCTAACTCTTATTTTTTGGAATACTGGAGTAGAATATTCATTATTTGTCTTAGTTACTTTTTACTCCTCACTGAGACAAAATACCTGATGCCCAAAGTTGGGAAAGGAAAGGTTTATTTCTTACAGTTTTTGGAGGTTTCAGTCCATACTCAGTTGGCTCCAAGGCGGGGTGGCATGACTGGCCGCAGTTCACGGCAGCTGCAAACAGCAAGGCTGAACCAGGAGAGACACACCTTCTTCCTGCCATTACATCACATCCTGGCTCCACCCCTAGGAGGGTGTAGCATTAACACTACCAATCCAAGCCCTAGACAACTAACCAATCACAAATAAACATGAGGTCTGGGGGCCACCGACATAAACCATGACATTATTCTTTCCAAAGTGTTTGATATAATTTGCTATCAAACACATGTGCAGCTGGAGTTTACTTTGTGAAGTGTTTTGACTACAAATTTAATTTCTTTAATACACTTGCTGAACTCTTCCAATTACTAATTTAAGCAAGCCGTGGTAGTTGGTCTTTAAACAAAGCTGTTCATCTATTTAAGTTGGCACAAATTTATTGAAAATATTCTTATTATCTTTTGAATATGGAATTTTCAAGTAATGTCCTGCCTCTCATTTATATTAACACTGAGTATCTTTTCTGACATGACCAATTTTGGTGAGAATGTCCCTATTTTATTGATCTTCTCAAAGAAACAACTTTTTGTTTCATTGATCCTAACAATGGTTTCCTTCTCTGAATTTGACTGATTCCTGCTCTTGTGTTGATTATTCCCTTTCTTCTCCTTACACTGTATTCAGCTTTTCTTCTTTAGTACAGTAGATTTCTTACACATCTTTATTTGCATCGAGTGTGACTATATTTTTTGTTAAGTTCAAAATGTTTTTGAATTTTTCTTTTGAGTCCTCATTTGACTAATATTATAATTTTTGACTCATAATTTTCACTATTGATTTTTATGGTTTGAAAAATATTTTGTATAATTTCAACATGTTTAATCTTTTGAGTTTTGTTCTTAATCAGTGGTCAATACGAACTTGGAAGGAATATATCTTCTGCTGTTTGTTGAATAGTGCTTCACATTTATTAACTTATAGTGTTGTTCAGCTCTTTTACTCTAGTAAAAAATGATAGTACTGAAGTATCTAAGTGACATTATAAGTTTTCCTTTTCTTTCAATTTGATAAGTTTTTGTGTCATGAATATATATATATATAAAGAAATGACCCTTTTACCATCATCCCCTCATTCTGAAATGTCCAGATCTGAATTCTCATTTGTAATGGAGTCTACTTTGTCTAATATTAATGTAGTTACCCTAACATGTTTTTGGCTAATATTTGTTGGATAGATCTTTTTCCTTACTTGAGTTTTAACATTCGTACATTTTTATATGTAGAAAAAATTTCTGGTTGACAGTAGATAATTGAATTTTTCTTTTTAATTTTATGTGAAAGATTTCTTGCCTTTTATTTAGTACCTTGAAATCATTTACATATAATTTAATAGTTGATATTTCTGGACTACAATCAATATCTTGTTAGCTGTCTTCTATTCCCACTAATCTTTGGTTTGTTTGGGTTTCTTAAAATGAATTGAACATTTTAATAGTAATTCACTTATGTCAATTTTTAGCTTTTAATCAATAACTTCATTTTATTTTGATAGATGCCCTAGTGTTTATCAAACATTTTTCTTTCTGCTTTATTTTAAAGTAAATTATAATGTGTTACATCCCCCATAAAAACTTCAGAGAAGAATACCTTTAATTCTCCCCTGTCATCTGTTGCACCATAGTTACATATGATTAAATTGCATATACTATAAAGTCACATTTTATGACTTCCCAGCACTTTTCATTTCTTTATAATGATCTAAATTTCTATCTAGTTTCATATGTTTTATTTCAAATGAACTTTCAAACCCGTTTCCTGTAATATGGTGAATTTTGTCAGTCTCATTTGCCTGAGAAATACTTGTCTGGGTTTCATTTAAAATATCTATTTCACAGACTCTTTGGATTCCTGAAACTCCAACTTACTAGTGGAGTCAAAGGCAGTTTTAATTGTTTAGTTAAGGAATACTGCTCTTTCCAGCTTTCTGAAACCATGTTATAAGTGGAAACAATTACTTTGGTAAATATTTTGTAGGTGTGGATTTGTGATAGGCTTCATGGGATATACAGAAGTAAAATGTATATCCTATCATTCAGAAGACATTGTTATAAAGTTGGAAGGGAAAATGGCCTGATATATATTGAGATGGGCATTTGATACCAAAGGGAAGGCATGAGGGGACTGAAATTGAATTCTGTCTTTATGCTACTTGATAACAGAGTGTGTAATTATGAAAAACATGTCCCCTGAGTTACACTCCCACTTGCTAACCAGAGATCCTCTTTCCATATTCTCATCCTCAGGACCACAGCAACAATCATCTAAGAGTTGCAGGGACGATGGCCCATGAGATGGGCCACAATCTTGGAATGATTCACGACGCCTTAAATTGCGAGTGCCCTTCCACGGTCTGTGTGATGAAGAAAACCATAAGGTAAGATTCCTCGTGTAAATGCCACACGTACCTTTCTTTTGCTATATTCTGAGCTATACTAATCTTAGGTCACCTTTGAAACTATGCTTGAGGTTTTAAATTCAGTAATTTAATAACTGAGTTAGTTACTCATTAGCATATTATACCTCACTGCTTTACCCTTTTCACATAGACTATTTTGTCTTAACTAAGACATGGTTTAAACACATTGCCTCTTGGCTCTTGAGACCACTCATCACTTTTACCTTCACCTACATAGGATGCTGCTTCAGGAAACATTAACATTCATCAAGTTTCTCCATTTTTCCATCAGAGGGGTGGTGGTAGGAAACAAGTTCTTGTTGAAAAATGGGATTCAAAAAAGGAACTTCTCACAAGAAGTTGAAGACGATATGTGAAAAAAGATGACACATGCCTGCCTTGCCTTAGACAATATTTCTAGGAAATCATATTTTTAAAGATTTCACAGTCTCCTCTGTATATTCATTTCCTCTTTTTTATTCTTGTCCCCAGCCCTGTTAAGCCTGACTCTCCCACACCCCTTTGCAAAACAGGACATGGGTGCATGGCAGTCACATATAGCTTATGTCACCTCCCTGTGGTGGTATCCAGATTGAAAGCTCATCTGTGTTGGTGGGATGAAGACATTGTCAAACTGAAATTGGTGTAAGAGAAAGTGAACTCTAAGATACATGAATAAATGATTTTGCAACCTTAGGACTTCCCTGCCAAAGTGAACTAAGGCTGAATTATATTATCTGGATAAACCAGAAGCATTTTTGTTTTAGTAAAACTCCTCTGGATGTCACATTTTGAGATAGGTCTATGTTTTCTTATTAAGCTGGAGGTGATTTTTTAAATCAAGTTGGATAAATTCATTCATATCGATGAGCTCATGATTTAGCAAGTCATCAGTGGAACAGACTTGGTTATTTCTGAGCAAGCTGTAGGTATGACTGTCCTCATTGTTAGATATGGGTCTCTACATGCCAAGAATGATGGTATTCCGTTTTCTCTTTCTTTGTCTTACAGTTTCTATATACCCACAGACTTCAGTTCCTGTAGCCGTGCCAACTATGATAGATTCCTTGAAGATAAATTATCAGATTGCCTCTTTAATGTTCCACTGCCTAAAGACATCATATCCACCCCATTCTGTGGGAACCAGTTGGTAGAAATGGGAGAGGACTGTGATTGCGGGACCCCCGAGGTACTTACCAAACCCCTTTATAAAATAATTTAGTTTGTTTTCCAGTTGCTAAGAAGATAAAGTATAAAAATATATGGTCCACTTTAAAATTATATATTTTTTTATAATTTTGGATATGGTCATTGGTGGGTATTTGTCAGGCAAGTCTTTCCGATATAGAACCTGTATTGCTTAATAGAATTCCTTAATTTCTTTCTCAGGGTTTCTTTTACACTTCAAAACTATCCTTCACTACCTTTGGACTTGTGCCCCATCCCTACCATTCCAGATGAGGTACTTTAAGGTTCTTATGTGACTACTATGACTTTGAGTACCACTTAGGTGAGCTGTGTTACAACGCTGAGAAGGGTTTGCTCAGGCTCACACAACAGGTCAGGGGCAGAGCCAAGATCTAGATTCAGAGTCTCTGTGTTTGGAGCCCGACAGCAGCCATCACCGGGAGCTGCCACGTCCTGGTCTGGATGTGGTAGTAATTGCCGCAGGCTTTACTTGCCCTGGTCACAGGGCTGCTGTGATTGTGAACACGCCTCTGCTGCCTCCTATTAACACTTCATAGGAGTCATGTGCCAGGTCCTCAGGGCTGGCTTTGCAGTGACTTCTATTTTTGGGAATTGAACTCACGAGCTCACGCTTGCCACAGGGATACCTGTGCCACTGAGCTAAATCCCTGGTCTCATTGCAGTAACTGTAAAATAGGATTATAAATTAAGTCATTCGCTGAGCAAGGGTAATCTTTCTCAGTGTTTTTATCTGGACTAAGTGCTAGATTTCCACCAGTAAAATGTTGTAACTCTAAGGGTACCATTCTTCAGCAAATCTGGACAGTTGCAAGGAAAATCATCGGAGGTAGGAGCTTTTCCAGCTCCTCAAGCAAACAGTTTCCTGGTTCCTTGCAAACGAGGTGAGGAGACAAAGACAGAACAAAATGTTTTCGATAGAGTTAAATTAAATGTCAGAATTGTGTAAAGTAACACACCTTCAGCTTTTCGGTATGAATTTTAGAGGCTGATTTACTGCTGGGTAGGGCTAAAACTAATGAGTTGAATCAGTTATGTTTTGGAACCATTCAGATGCATTTAATTTAAAACTACCCCTTTCCTTTTCTTTCCATCATAATTTACCCAGAATAATATCTCTTTCTTGAGTACTGTGTGATATTAGAAAAGGTACTTAAGTTTGAAAAGATGTAAGTAGAATTAGATAAACACAAATAAGAAGTTGCTCCAAAGTTTTTTTTATAATGTTTTGATTATTCATTTTACGAGTGTTTATTTGCATAAAAATCACTTTTAGTTTTTTCCAAAGAAATATCTATGTGATAAATAAATTATGTTATGAATTGTGTAGAAATAGGACCAAAATATGACCCATGATATTCAGTTGTTTTTGATATTTCTTAGGAATGTACCAATATTTGCTGTGATGTTAGAACATGTAAAATCAAAGCAGGTTTTCATTGTGCATCAGGAGAATGCTGTGAAAAATGCCAGGTAAGATTGATTCACTCTAATAATTGTAACCATTTTTATACTAATAGTATAAAATTATACTATATACTAATATAAGACTGTATTAGATGACACAGGCAAAGCTATATTTTTTATAATATAACAACATTTAAAGACATACTGGGTGGGTTCTTTACATATGACACCTATTTAATCTCTCAATAACACTATAAGTGAGTATTCTCTCTCAATAACACTATAAGTGAGTATTCTCTAAAGGAGACTCAGAGTAGAACATGTATAGATAACGTGGCCACTATTTGTCAACAACTGGGATGATCCTAGAGCATATTATGACAAATGAAACAAACCAAGTGCAGAAAGACAAATACTGCATGATCTCTCATATATGTGGACTCTAAAAATGTTATGAATATAGATAGACACAGAGAGTAAAACAGTGCTTACTAGGCATAAAGAGGTGTTGGTTAAAGGGCACAAAGTTGTGATTATACCTAATGAATTAAGTTAGAGATCTACTAAACAGCATGGATATAGGTAATGATACTGTATAATATGCCAAGAATTTGCTGTTTACAAATATTTTTGTTCACAGCTTCAGAGGTTTCAGTCCATGGTCCAAAGTCATCATTTTACTTTGTATATATGCATCTAGATATCACGTTTTATATCTTCAATATACACAATTAGGTTTTTAAAAAACAAACAACACAGTCACTGTCTGGTGGGCATGTCTGCTTACACAGCTAGAGAAGGTGTGTTTCCTGAAATTTGCATAAATGGCAGAAATCAGTTTCACTAAAATTTCTTTGATCAAATAGGAGCAAGATTTGCAGTAACAGGTTGCAGTCTATCAAATGAATGTTTCATTACTTTTCCTTCAAGATGAAGCATTCCATTGGAAGAAGGGAGTTGAAAAGAAGCATCTGATGCTTGGGAAAGTCTGATGCCATTTTGCTAATCTAGCACTTGTGAAACTGTTGTCTTTAATACACAAGATCCACTACACCAACAGAGCTTCAAAGTTGCAGATATAAACCTTGAAAATCTTGACAAGGACTCAGTCAACAAAGGAAGAAATAACTTCCTTCTCTGCATCTGTGATGTGTCTTGGTTTTCTTCTGAAGATTTCTGCCCTAGGTTCCTTTATGTGCATAATTGTCGTAATTAATTTCTACTCGTCGCTGAGACAAAATACCTGATACTCAAAGTTGGGAAACGAAAGGTTTATTTCTTACAGTTTTTGGAGGTTTCAGTCCATGCTTAGTTGGCGCCAAGGCAGGGTGGCATGGTGGTGCCACAGTTCATGGCGGTTGCAAAGAGCAAGGCAGAAACCAGCAAGAGAGAGAGACACACCTTCTTCCTGCCATTACGTCACATCCTGGCTCCACCCCTAGGAGGGTGTAGCACTGACACCACCAATCCAAGCACTAGACAATGAACCAATCACAAGTGCACAATGCAAATACATGAGACCTGGGGGCCACCAACATAAACCATGACAATAATACACAATCAAAACATTGATCACTTAAAGACTTCAGGTGATGACCAACATCCACAAAAGTGATATAACAAAGGATAGTTTTAATGTATACAGTGCAAAAAGTTATACGTACAGTTATATATCCTAATAGGTCAAATAGGAAAGATCACGTGTTAATGTGAATTATTTGGATGAAGTGTGTGTGGGGGATTAAAAACCTTCCTGTTTCTCTGCAGTTGAAAAAGCCTGGAGTGGTGTGCAGAGCAGCAAAACATGAGTGTGACCTGCCAGAAATGTGTGACGGGAGATCTAGTCGCTGCCCTGATGACAGATTCAGAGTCAATGGCTTCCCTTGTCAGAATGGAAAGGGCTACTGCTCCATGGGGAGGTGCCCCACTCTGGAAGAGCAGTGCACAGGCATGTGGGGCCCAGGTAGGTCATGAACTCTTCTCTCCGTGTACATGCAACGAACGCTCATTCAGGTGACAGTGTTTAATCGTGACCAAAGGACCACTCTGTCCACTGCTCTTAGAATTTGTGTCGCTATTCAAAGTCCTGAATGAGTGCATTTTAAGACTAAAAGATTACAGTTGTTAGATATACCTAACAAGCATGAGAGTGGATCAGTTAACTTTTACTTTCAGATTAGCAGCACCCTTTTGTTTTGGCAGCAGTATGTCCCATGCGATATTTGAGATACAATTTAAAAAATCATTTTTTATTTAAACTTCAATTTAAAAAGGATTCATTGTGTACTGTCAACCCTAAGATTCTCTTCAGACAAGGACGTCTGCATATGTGCAGATGTGGGTGTGAGTGAATGTGTAATGCACACTCATATGTACGCATCTTTGCGGCAGGCATGCTGGGGGATGGCCCGTAGCAAGGAGAGGGGGAGAAAAAAAGAAAGACCTAGAAAATGCAACAGAGCAATGAAGGAACATGATAACTCTTAAGTGACCACTGTCCACTGGAATTTCAGAGACCTTTCTATCAGATTCAAAGATGATGAAAAAAAAAACCTGTAATTTAAAGAGCTCCAAAAACCTTAACCAAAAGTTAGATTTCTATTAAGTAAGTGGATTAGAAAGGCAGTTTTGGATGGCATATGTGCAATTATTTATATGTAAAATCCAAACAAAGTTGAACTTTCAGAGAGAGTAAATAGGTGGTTACCAGGAACTGGAGTGAAGTGGGGGGCAGTAGTAAAGATTAACAAATTCTGAGAAAAAAAGAAAGATAATTTAAAAAGCAAATATTTGAACCTCCTGAATACTGTGTGTGTTGTATCCAAATATTTAATTACCATAACCTTTCCCACCACACTTTGAGTTCCTGCTTAAATAGCTGAGGAAATATTTATTAGAGTAGGCAAAGAGACGAAAAATTCCTACAGTTAATTGAACAGGATCATTACATAACTCCTGAAAATATACCTAAATTAAAATGAAGGAATGAAATGTTTAAAATCACAGACCCACAAAACACTCAGAAAAGAAGAAACATGGAGATCTTATTAAAAAAATCTCTAGGTAAAACCCTCTGTGTTAAACTCCAAGGAGTTTAAGGCACTTTGAAGAGCAAATCTCATACACCTCCTAAGTGTGCCAGTGTGTTAGACTCTGGCTGAAATCCTGCTTACACTTCCTGGAGGTGGGTATACTGAAATAAAGCTGGAAATAAGATTGGTTTTGCTGGATAACAATCTTGTGCTTCCTTGACTGACTTTTTTATATAATAAAAGTCTGGGGAAGAAAACCTTCAGCACAGAAGTGAAGTTGATAGTCCTATATGCAGACAGGTATCTGGCAACAAGGCTTTCTGTTACTTGTCTGCACTACAAGACTATCAGCTTCCTAGAACAAGACCACAGTTCCACTACCTCTTAGCACAGTGTCTGACTTTAGTAAATGTTCAAAATTATCTATAGAGTTAATGTTGCGCACATTTATCTTATGTTGGAACTGAAAAGAGCTTCTAAATCACACATATAAAGGCAGCTGTTATAAAATACTAGAGAACTAGATTTGTCTAAAATCAAAATTTTACAATTCATAAAAGATCACATCTATTTGAAGTGGATCTGACAACTTTTTCACGTATCAATATGCATAATAAAAAGTTACTGTTTTGAACATTAAATTATTTCTACAAATCAACTGGAATTCCAAGCCCTGAAACTATGGTAAGAGATAAATAGACAATTCTTTATAATGAAGAAATACAAATGTCCAATAAAATTTAAAATCATTTTACTCAAGTAGCAGTGTAATAAATATGAAAAAAATTGTTTTCTATATCCGTAAGTTTGCAAAGATTTGTTCCAAGTGTTACGTTGGGTTTTGGTACAGATGTGACCATGCATCTTGATGCCTTGCTGATAAAACCATAGATTAGCACAATCTTTACAGAGAAAATTGGAAAAACAGATACACAGTGTCATCTTTGCTGTAGAGATTGTGTCTAGAGTTATTTAGTGATAAGAATTATTCTGAAGCACTTTTTGTTTAAATAGTAGTGATTTTGGTTTTATCATCTCTGTCCGTGATTTAACATGATTTTCAGGTTTGTTTGTGATAAAGTGAAACTGATAGAAGATTGGCTAAGATTTCTCAACCACGTTCTACTGACCAGGCACTGTTCTCAGTGGCTCACATGTGTTAATTCATGTAATTCTCTCATCCACTTTGTGAGAGAGGTACAATTGTAATTAATCCTCATTTTCCAATGAGTAATAGCATTGCTGAGCCAGAGATGAAGACACCTACCAGGGTGCACACAGTTGCTCAGTCTTGCTTAAAGCCTTAGCTCTTAACCTCTGTGTTTTGGACCCTTTGGATGGAATGTGAGGAAGATTTCTTGAGAAATAAAATGTGTGATGTTTATCATCGTTCATGGCACACAGTAGGAGTTAAAAATGCAGTGCAGCAGCTCTTACCAACAAGATAGAATCTGAACAACAGTGTTCACAGACTGTTGACATAGTGGCTACGTTTTCCAGTTGAGTCTTCATAGTTAGATGGATTTGATTTCATCAAATTATGTTTCTAAATGTTTAAATTACCTTTACATACTAGTAGAAGAGTTAGAAGATTATTTCAAATTCTAGTCACCTCTTCTGATACCAAATGATTGTATCTTGTATTGCTGAGAATATTCAATAGAATTATGTCACAATAAGACAGGCTGAACATCTCCGATCAGACAATGTGAAATCCAAAATCCTCCTAATATCCAAAATTATTTTAAGCACCGATGAGATTCACAAGTGGAAAATACCGCACCTGACCTCATGTGTGGAGTTAGAGTCAAAATTCAGAAACACTAAAAATATCAAATAAAGTTATCTTCAGGCTATGTGTAAGGTATATTTGGAACATAAATTAATTTCATGTTTAGATGTATATCTCTAGGATGTCTCATTATGTATAAGCAAAAATTCTAAAATTTCAAATGTGACATCTAAGTAGTTCTGTTCCTACAGATTTTGTGTAAGGGATACTCAGAGTCTGTAACTTTTATGCTAATTTATTATCTCTTTTATTTTCAAATATGCCCCTACAATTCTTCCCTGGCCCAGGAACCAAGGTTGCAGATAAGTCATGTTACAACAAGAATGAAGGTGGGTCGAAGTATGGATACTGTCACATGATGAATGGCACCTACATTCCCTGCCAAGCGAAGTAAGCGGTTTTATTGTTTGAATCTTCCTGCTCCATGGACTAAGGCAATGGCACATTTCCAGCCTGGTTTATTCCAGTTTGGGCATCATTCATTTGACACACATTCACTGAATGATTATACTACATACCATCGTTTGGATGAGGTTCTGAGTCTGAAAACACAGTGGGAGAGTGTCTTTCATCAAGTGTCTCCTAGTGGGTGCTGCAGGTGGCATCCAGTATATGACAGCCCAGAAAAAAGTCATAAAATGAACTCGAGATTTTTCTCTGTTATTGTTTTTAATTCACAATTTTAAGATGACATTGAAGATTCCAGCTGCAGGCAACTAAATTCTTCATATCTGTCTCAAATTTTTTACATGCAAAGCAATTTAAAACAACAAGTTGAACAAGATTAGTGTTTCTTAAAGTTTGCCATTGAACACTAACATTGCTGGATGAAAAATATCACCGAACAAGCTATAGTCTAAACGTAGAGCCATCTCCTGGAGAGAAATCTGGGCCTAAAGGAAAAATCCTCTTGTGTGATTTCCTCATTATAGGAACTCAGGGAAGATTGGAAAAGGGGTGCAAGTCATGTAAAAGGGACTATGTGTGGGCCGGAAGTGCCAGTGTTGGTGGCGGGTAGCCAGAGAGCAGAGTAGTTCCGCTTTTCACCGGCAGCCTGTGCACATGCTGTTGTCCTGTATAACCGTTTGTATGAACAGCAGACAATTTCTGTAACAAGACACTCGAGTGTCTCATTCACCCCACAGACTGGGCCCCTCACTACTTCTTAGTAGTCACTGGCTGTAGTGAGAGTCAGCCTGAAACATTCAGTACCCACCGTTGTTCTTTATGGCTTTAACCAAGAGATGCAAGAATACACCCTCTCAAGTTTGCAGAGAATGTATGCTTCTTTCACCTCTCATTCATACT
Source organism: Dolichotis patagonum (assembly GCA_004027295.1). Lineage (NCBI taxonomy): Eukaryota > Metazoa > Chordata > Mammalia > Rodentia > Caviidae > Dolichotis > Dolichotis patagonum. The sequence continues at coordinate 8,137 of PVJX010027384.1, read as the reverse complement.
CTCGACAGTCTTCAAAGGCATCAGGAACATCTAATTCCACCTGTCTAAGTCACTTTCTCATTGCTATGGGAGGCCAGGCTTATTTTTGCTCACAGTCTGTAGAGGTTTCCATCCATTGTCAGCTGCCTTCCAAGCAGAAAGAAAAGATAGGGGGCCCTGGCAGAGGACTGCGGCTCATATCACTGCAGCCAGGAAGCAGAGAGAGAAGGGAGGAGCCAGGGAGGAGCCAGGGAGGGAGATCCACTCTTCCAGTCACACCACTGGTGACCTGGGTCTTCTGACCAGGCACTACCTTCTACCATCACATTTACCTTTGAATGTATTTATGGATGAATCCACTGATGGTTATAGCACCTCACAATCCAGTCACCTCCTAAAAAGTCCCACCTTGGAACACCTGAGGCCTTTGAGAGGCATTCTAGATGAAACCATAGAATCGTCACTTTCCAAACACTTTTCTAAAGCCCATGTCTGATTTATTCATCAACTGGATTCAGTTACTTTGTGTTTGACTTTGTGCACATTTATTGTTTGTAAATGAGGGGTTTTACTGAGTTTGGGCCAGTTTAATCTGCAGTTATAGGGAGTCAATTTTGGTAATCAGAGTTGGGTCAAGGGAGGCTTAACTTTGTATAGCCAAAACCATAGTTGACAGTTATGGTTTTCATGTGTTAGAATTATTCTGCTGAAAGTCTTAAAAACAAGTATGCAACTTTTCTTTCTAAGATTACTTTGTGATGTCTGAAACTTAGTCTTCATGAATAGTCTGACTCCATAACACACATGAGCTCCATTCCCAAGAGTTTGTCTGGGTCTCTGATAGCTTTTTCAGCTCTAGTTATCACACTGAAATCCACAAAAAGTAGAAAACACTGAGGAAGAGGATATGCCCCTTATGCACAGCTACCTTCTAGAACCTTTTACTTTCAAGATTTTTCTTTCCCACTGACCAGAATTTATGGAACTGGTAAAAATTACTGGACAGAATCTGGAAAATGTCTTTCTTCGAGAACCAATATATTTTGCTGATGTTCCAGTGTGCTGCCATTAAGGGAAAAAACAAAATGAATATAGGTACAAAACACACATTTCTGCTATAGAAAGAAATATGCAGTATGTATTGATAACCCTGGAGCTGATTTGCATTTGTATAAAACTTCAATAAGTTCTGTTTTATCTTCTCAGAGACATCATGTGTGGGAAGTTGTTCTGTCAAGGTGGGACAGGTGACTTGCGCTGGAAAGGATTTACCATATCTTTCTTGAAGTGTAAATTATTTGATCCTGAAGACAAAAGTCAAGGCGTGGACATGGTGGCTGATGGTACCAAGTGTGGACATAACAGGGTGAGTTGCAATTGTGACTTGCACTTGAAATAGTAATTTTGTTTGGCTTTAGTTTTGTTGTTTTGCTTCTCAGTTATTTACTTGTGGCTTTGTTTACCAGTTATTGGGTTCATCACACATTGACGCAACAGGTAGGGATTCGCATGCGGAACAATATGAACAATTTGAGTTATGTTTTAGTAAATACCAACAACAAAGACCGTCATTAATGTTTTCAAATGCTAGGTTTAAAAATAGAAATAATGATTTGTCTAGATATGATTTCAAAAAAAGTGTGACTTATGAGAAATGCCTTGGCATGAGATAGTCAGCTTCAGTTCATAAGTCTGTGCATTTATAAAAATATGATACCGCACAATTTCAGGTACCAGTGCCACCATGGTCAGGGACAACGCATGAGCTTTGATGATGAGATTCAACTCCTACAAGAGATTAAAGTTACATTATTGGTTGATTCAGATATCTATATGACTCAAAATTCTACCCTGATTTCCTCTTCAAGCCAGTCCTGAAAATATCATATTTATAGAAATTTATGTGGCTATTTAAGTATAAATTCATCCACAAACAGGTCTAAAATTATCTTTGTGGTTTGGTGTTTGTATTGCTCATAACTAATTTTTGGAAGTAATTATAAAAATGTTAATGAAATTGATATGACTCCTGAGGCTGAATGCTAAGAATATAAATTTAGAAAGATTTTAAATTCCACTGATTTGAAATTAAAATTTTAATTCTGTACTGTAAGAAGTACTCACAGTATTTAGCTTTCCTCCCTCCTATCATTCCTGAAATATGCACCATCATCAAGGGCAAGAATATCACATAAAACAGAAAAGGCTCTTACTGGAAACTTCCAGTTTTTTCATACTAATGCCTTTCTGACATCTAGTGGCAATATATTAAAGGCATTGAGACATAATCACAGGCCTGGCATGTACAGGGCTTTGGCTAGAAGGGAGGAGGAATACTTGAACTAAGGCAGAGTTTAGATATTCCTAAAGCCCCTGGCATTAGCATCATTTTATTATTATTTCTCATCTCCTCTTATGTAGTCATTGCTTCTCAGTTATAGATTAGTATGGACTTCTAAAGAACAGGTAACTGCTTAGATCAAATCTGTTGCTCTTTTGGGATTGGTTTAACTAAGTGAATACCATGAGCAACAGAATTCATCTCCTGCCCTCCCACGCACCTGCCCTCACTGCATTGACACAATAAAGAGGATCATGGGTCTTTATTTTCTCCCATGATAATTATATGGTCCTCCAGTATACCTCAACTTTCTCATCTTCACTTAGGTAAGAGGTAATTTCAAAGGTTCACATGTCCTTATTCAACACTTAGTTGCATAACATTACTTCTACCAGTCACTCTGCTTCCCCTGTTTTCTTTTAAATTATGAATCCCCCCTCCAAACTTCATCACCAGTATATAGTTGGGTTTTGATTCCGCAAAGTTTCTTGTCTTATATCTCCTGCTGCGTGGCAGTAACTGTTCACATGTTATTGTCAGAACGCTTTAGGTTGTGGAGGAAGAGAAAAACCAACTACAATTCACTTATGCAATTAGAACATTCATCAGTTCACACAGTGCTAAGTCTGGAGCTGAAGGAATGAAGGGTCATTGATTCAGTGGTACAATGTCACCATCAAGAAACTGGCTCCTTTGCTCCCGTCTCCTGCCATCTGGAGAAGGCTGCAGGCTGGTTCAGGCTGCTGCGTGCATTGCTGCCCTCTTCAGGCAGTAATTCAGAGGTGGAAAACGCAAGATTGTCGTGTGTGTATCAGGAGTGAAGTCATCTTTCTTAGAAGCTTCTTTGTGGCAGATTTAACATCACTTATTATTGCCCAGAATTTTATCGCCTACTCATTCTTAACCCAATACCTGACCAAGGACTAGGAATGGTGACGATTAACCTATAGCCCTTAAAATTCACACTCAGAACTAGGGAAGAACTCACTCTGCATGGCAAACACATAAGGACCTGAAATATTAATTAATATTCTATTAATCAGATATCTGAGACAAACACCACCTTCTTCCAGGTATATGAAACAATTACAATAGGAATTGTCACTTCAGTATGCTCGGATTGATAATGTGGACATTTTCACATTCGCTTTTAACTGTAGAACACTTTATTCAAATAGACATGAAAGGAGGAGTCCAAATTCACAAAATAAATACAGGCAGAGCAGCTCTAGAGAAAGTGGAACACAAACTCCACACCTGCACCTTCCTCCTGGCCTTCTGTGGAGCATTGTATGCAGTGATGTTTGTCTGCATTCGTACCTCTAATGGTATTTAGTAAGTACCTGTTACGTGCTTAGGAATTGTCAAACCTCATACATGCTGACACTGCAACATTGGTATGAGAGCCACTCTGATCACAAGAGAAAAAGGCAGATGCTGTTCCCTTTGTGTCAGTGACAGTTGTTGTAAACCACACGTGGTGTGATAGTAGCACTTATTTCCTCTTGTATTTTTATTTGAAAGGAACACCTGCTATTATGTGAAAAGCTTAGCTCAGTGATCAGTATCAATATTAAGCATGAACTGAAGCTGTTATTTAACGGGAAGTCCCAGTAGGAAACTAGAGAAGGAAGTTTCCCTTAAAGAGGACTGTCTAAACCTTTTGCTATCAAATTTATCAGATGTGCTCCTCCCAATTCCACAAAATACTGTGACTTACTGATGAAAAGTTGAGCTCGAGGACAGTAATTGTGACTGGTTGTGTAACCCTCAGTTCTAAGCAGTTAAGAATTTCAGATCTGAAGCTGATGGACAGTAAGCTCAACTTCTTTTGGTCACTTGCAGGTGTGCTTTAATGCAGAGTGTGTGGATATGGAGAAGATCTACAAGTCAGCCAATTGCTCTGCTAAATGCAAAGGACATGCTGTAAGTTTTGCAGATTCGGGCACTTCCGCTGGCTGAATCTTAGGTAATGTTAGGTTAGTTATGATGAAGCTGAAGTAGAGGTTTCAGCTCTCATGGCTTATAGTCATTCGCATTATTTGATCACTCAATAACATAGCATGTCAGAGATCTCTTGAGAACCCAGTACCGAAGCCCTAGATGCAGTCATCTGCAGTAAGCAGAGGAGGCTGGTGGCGTACGGGGTCGTTTTTGGTTCTGGATGGCCTTTCGCCGGGTGGGGCTCTGTGGTCAGTGTCTCGGGGAGACTCACAGGACTGCTGCTTCTCTAGGTGTGTGACCATGAGCTCCAGTGTCAGTGCAAAGAAGGATGGGCGCCTCCCGACTGTGAGGATTCCTCCACGGTCTTCCGTAGGTACCACTCCACACCCAGGGAGCATGGGTCTCCTCTTCCAGACTCCTACTGTGCATCACACACAATTTCATTACCGCTTTTCTCTTCTCTTGAAACCCCCTGTTTTCTAGCTATCAATTCCCCAATATTAATTCCCTACATATCTCTACCAACTTTTTAATCATATTTCCATACATCTATGTTTTATTCTACACAAAATATTGCTTCATATTTTATATTCATAATGTTCTTTTAATTCCCCAATTTTTCATGTTTTATGGTTGTTCTATTTTCGTAGAAGCTCTGACTTCATGGGAAGATAAACTACCCCCATACAAATCTCTAGTGTGATTTAGATGGTTTTGTAGGTTTGGTTCTGCTCTTGGACTGTCCTGGTCCCTTACCGAGCTGTCTATATGTCATTGTGTTAGCTGTCTTCAGAATGTGGGGTTCGCTGAGTGAGGGGTTAGGCTGACTTGCATTGGCTTATGTGGGTTTCTTTGGTTTTTGTGTGTGTGTGCTTGTTACACTCACTGATACTTCTCTTGGTGGGGACCCGGTTGTCAGTTTTCTCCATAGGTAGCTCAGTCTCCCCATAGGCTGTAAGGGTGAGAATGAGCCAGAGTGGGGACACTTATCTGCAGTGCCGTGATAAGGAGTGCTTTACCCTGAAGAGAGACCTTTCTTGCATTTCTCTCCAAGAGCTGCTTTTTCTCAGTGCTTCTTGTCTTTTTCCTCCGTCTGATGCAGGATACTGTGTTTGGAGCCAGTTCCTCTTGTATTCCCCAGGCTCCTGTATACCCCACTGCCTCTGGAGAGCTCTCAGGGCTGTGTCCAACCTCGTTTTCCATACAGCAGGGATCGGCATGGACGCGAGAATAGGGTCTCTCTGAATGGACAATCTGTCCTCTCTGCAAATGCTTTGCTTAGGTCTTTCCAACAATAACAGCATTTATTTCCATTCTGCAAGCTACAATTTCTGCCTGCTCCAAATTCTTTAATTTCCTGTCTTTTTGGAGCTACTAAAAATTCTTTATTTTTAAAGCAATCTACAATTTTATTATTCACATACAAATGATTTCAGATTTATCATGGATAAGGTAGGCAGATACGACATACTCAAATTCTTTAGATAGAAAACTCTTCAAACCAGGCTGAGGGGCCGTGCCTGTAATCCTAGCACTTGGGAGGCTGAGGTGGGAGGATCACTGTGAGTTGGAGTGTATCCTTAGCTACAAAGTGAGTTCAAGACCAGCCTGAACTGCATGGTGAAACTTTGTCTCAAGAAGACAAAAAACAAAACAAAGCAAAACAAAACAAAACAAATAAAAAAACACTTTAAGGGCTTCAATGTTTACTAAAGATCATTTTAAATTATTTTAAAGTGACTTACCTTTTCTTTCCAGTTTTACTTCCTTCATTATATGAAAACACATATGTCCTTCATGTAACTGATAGGAAGAAACATAAAATTATACTTACCAATGCTGTCCCATGTGATGGTTTGATGCATGGCTACTTAGTCTTTAAAGTGGGCTGAACGTACCTAGTTCCTTTATTATAAAAACATGCAGACCCTTTTCTTCTAGTATTTTGAGATGCACAATACGTTACTGTTATCCGTAGTTACACACTGCACAGTTAGCACACGGGAGCAGGCTGCCCCCTAACTGCACCCTCAGTACCCGCCCCTCAGCCACTGCACAGCCTGCTCACCTCCTCCTGGCCAGAGGCTTGGGTAACCCTCACTCCACTACTGTATATTTCTCCACATGCTTGGAAATGAGAGTGTTTTCTAGTTACTGTTATATTCACATTTAGCATAATTACACGGTGTTCAGAGAATATATTGGTTTGGAGAATATGTTGAAATTTGTTGAGACTTATTTTCAGCACCGCCCATGTTTTTAAGTATTCTACTTAGAATAAAAGATTGTGTATTCCACAGGCCGTGTTTTCTGTGTGCCAAGTTGGTCAATTGCTTGTACGTATATTAATCCATACTGATATTTTTTCACTTTTTACTTTTTATCACTACATGTTTCCATTAAGAGGTACATAACACATCTTAATTCTTTTCTCATCTCTTTCCTCTGCTCTCCTTTCCCCTTGTCTTTGTTCTCTTCTGCTTTGGAAAAGCTCTATCTCCCTTTTTCTATTATCTTTAATTTTGCTCCTTAGTTATATTTCAGGTTTTCCACTTAAGGCAAACCATGCCATATTTAAACTTGTGTACCTGATTTATTTCACTTAACATTATGGTCAGATTTATTTTTATTGTTTTACTGGTTACTATGTAGAACTGTTAAAATCTACGTGTAAAATTCCCCATTGTAAATGTAAATTTGACGATTACTTCTTCTTGGCCTATTAATGCGAATATATTTTGGTGCCACTCTATTATCCTCAAATAAATGTAGAATTATTATGCCTTCCCAGTGGATTAACACTTTCATAGCTATGAATCTATTTTATGTGTCTCTAGTATGGCTTCAGCTCCTAAAGAATAAGATACCTGTACCATACTTTTTTTTTTTGCACACACAAATATATTTATTTGGGTCTATGTGCATAGATAGGTAAATAGATCAATCTTTCTCTCTATATATCAGACCATAAAATAACAAGAAAAAATTTCCTGATCATAATTTTTTCTCTTTATTCCTTCATGAAGAATATCAACTGTGACCATTATTTAAAGCTTGTTTCTCTTACTTTAAACAACTAAGGCTGTTCATACCTTTTTCAATGCCTTGGAACAAGTCTTCAGAGTAATTCTTATAGCAATTGACAACGGAATTATCGACAAGATGAGTGAATTGCAAAAAGTGGAAGGGGAAAAGTCGCATATTTTCTCTTCAAAGTTAGAGAAAATAAAAAGAAATTATTCAAAAAAGGAAATCACAGAAAACTGTAAATTCTTTTTTTTAAATTTTATTTTAAAGAGAATAAAACAAAATAGGGCAGTACAGAGCAGATCAGAACAGGACAACATAGGCAACACAGTACTTTACATTAAGACAACCGGACATCAACAGTAGCTATCACAGTATATCTTACTCTGCTATAGTTGAGCATAGTTTCAAATACAATAGTATCAAACATAACAAAATAGTATAAAGCCATGCAAAGAGTGAAAGAATTACAGGGCTTTCTGAACCAAATAACAGAAAATGATCAAAGGGTACTATAATATCTCATTTTTGATACAAACATTTTGTTTAAACTATCACACATATTCAAATCCCAATAAGACACAATGTGATAGATAGAACCAATGGTAGTAGAAAAATGGAAGCATGATACGACTTCTAAGAAGGATGATATTAAATCAGCAATAGTTGTCATAATGTTTTGTTTTCTTCAAAACAGCTGTTCATATCATCATGCATGATATAGTCAAACAAAACAGAATAAAACCATTCCAACTGATGATTGAAAACATTGAAAGGCTTCAAAGCTATGAGATGGGGACTCATGCTTACCATAAAATCTTATATACTCTTATCAACTCTCATACT
>PVJX010027383.1:0-24905 GCA_004027295.1 Dolichotis patagonum | reverse complement strand
GGTTATATATGACTTTTTTGCTTAATGCTTTTCTAGGAATTGTTTTATCTTGCTTTGTTTTGTTTTTCCCTCTAATACAGAAAGGATAGATATACATGTAGAGACTCATGCATGTGTAGAGCTTATCAACAGTTTACAAGAACCAACTATATAACACATGTTGAAATGAACAACTACTTTGAAGAAAAAGAGACACTACGGTACCCAGTGCTGATTCCATAATGTCATGATGTGTAATCCAGCAAAATTATCATTCTTTGTTCAAAGTGATTTTAGCTTGTTTTGTTTAAGTTTTGAGGAGAATGAGAGACACTATGACAGCCATTCTCGGCTTCCCTATTGTCTGGTCTTGAAGACCTGAAACGCCCTCCTCATTCTGCTCAGATCAATTCCATACTATGTTGTTCCATGTGAATTCCCTGTATGTGACAATATGGACAACTATTTGGAAGAAAACAGGAGTCAAATACGATAGAGAGTGAATATCTCCAATTGCCTAGTTTTGGAATTTATGTCCCTTACATTGCTTTCTTGTGATCCGCTTTATTCTGTTTTGTTGTGTTTAATTTTACCCTTTTATATAATTGATTGTATATTTGAGTGGGTAAGATGGATGACCATATTGCTGGGGGTTTTTTGTCAAATTGTGGAACAGAACTGTTAACAGACTCACTGTTTGAATGTCTACTTTACATGTTTTAACTTTATAATTTGAACAACTATTTCCAAGAAGTTAGTATGTAATTTGTCAAGTAATAATCTCTTAGGATTTTTTGTTGTTGTTCTTTTCGTTTTTTCCTTGGAATTCTGTATTGTTGCTACCCTTTAATCTGTTTTGTTTTGTTTTGTTTTCTTTCTTCTCTTTAAATAGAATAAATAAATAAATAAATAAATTTCTTGTAGAATTCAGTGGTGAATCCATCAGGGCCTGGGCTTCTTTGTTGGTAACTTTTTAATTATATCTTCAATTTTAATTATTGATATTGGTTTATTTAGGATTTTTATATCCTCTTGATTCAGCTTTGGTAATTCATATGTACCTAGGAATCTCTCTATTTATTCTGCATTTTTCCCATCTTATTAGAATACAAGTTTTCATAGTAGAAGTAGATGATCTTCTGGATTTCTGCATTGCAATTTCACCCTTTCATTCATAATTGCATGGATTTAAGTCTTTTCTTTCCTTTTTAATAAGGTTGGATAACGGTTTGTCAATTTTATTTAATCTTTCAAAGAGCCAACACTTTGATTCACTGATTCTTTATACTGTTTTTTTTTGTTTCCAGTGCATTAATTTCTGCTGTAATCTTTACAGTTTCCTCCCTCGTACGAGCTTTTGGTTTAGCCTGCTCTTCTTTTTCTAGAAGTTTGAGATTTGTCATTAAGTCATCACTTGCACTTGCTCTGATTTCCTGATATGAGTATTTACTGTTACAAATTTCCCTTGTAGGAATGTTTTCAGTGTGTCCCATAAGTTGTGGTATACTGTATTGTTGTTATCATTCAACTGTAAAAAATGTCTAATTTCTTCTTTAATTTCATCTGTAACCCATTGGTTGTTCAAGAATGTGCTATTTAATTTCCATGTGTTGAAGAATTTCTTGTGGTTTTCTTTGGCATGAATTTCCAAATTCATTGCACTGTGTTCTGATAGTATGTATGGTATAATTTCAATTTCTTTGCATTTACATAAACATGTTCTATGAGCTAGTGTGTGGTCTATTTTGGAGAACATCTCATGTGCAGCTGAGAAAAATGTATACTATGATGTTGTAGAGTGGAACACTAGACATCTACTAAGTCCATTTGTTCAAAAGTTTGGTTCAGTTCTAATGCTTTATTGTTGACTTTTGTCTGGTTGACCTGTCTTTTTGTGACAGTGGGGTACTGTGATCCCCAATACAACTGTATTAGTACTTACTTCATTTTTCATGCCCATTAATTTTACATAGTTGGGTGCACAAGTATTTGTTGCATATATAGTTGTGATTCTTATCTCTTCTTCTTGGATTGTTCCCTTTACAAGGATGTAAAGCCCTTCTTTATTCCTCTTAATCAGCCTTGGCTTTAACTTCATTTTGTCGGCAAAGAGAATAGCTATCCCTGGTTTTTTCTAGGTTCCTATAGCATGGAGTATTGTTTTTCGTGCTTTAACTTTCACTCTATGAATTCTTTTTTTAATTAAATGTGTTTCTTGTATGCAGCATATTTTTGGATCTTGCTTCTTGATCCAGTCTGCTAATCTGTGTCTTTGCTTAGTGAACTGAGACCATTAACATCGGATGGTTATAATTGGTATGTAATTGACTTACCTTTTCATGTTATTTTCCTGTTCTTGGCTCACCCTCTTCTTTTTCCCTTCCATCTGCTTGTTTGCTTTGCCTGGTAGATTACTTCTTTTGCAGTTTACAGAGTTGTAGCCCTTGTTATTTTTTTCTACAATGTCCTTCAAAACATTTTGGAGTACTAGTGTGGTGGTCATAAATTTCCTCAGATGTTCTGTGTCATGAAAGTATATTTCCCCATCAGTTTTGAAAGATAGTTTTGCACGGTACATCAATCTGAGTTAAAAGTTGCTTTTCTTTAGAACTTGAAACACTTCACTCCAAGCTCTCCTTGACTTAAGGATTTGTGATAAGAAGTATGCTATGATTCTGATGGGCTTTCCTTTGTAGGTGATTTGGTATTATTCCCTACCAGCTTTTAAGATTGTATTCTTGCATTGAATTTCTGGAATCTTGACTATGATATGCCTGGCTGTAGATTTTTTTTTCTAATCATGATTAACTGGCATTCTATATGCCTCACTTACCTGTATGTCAAATTATTTTTCTCTGCTGGGAAAATTTTCTGTTATATCTGTGAACAGTTTTTTTAAAAAATATCATTTTGCTATATCTTTTTTATTGACTTCAATCAATTTTAATTTATTCTTCAATACTCTGGTTTCTCTTCAGATCGTATAAATCTTTCACCTTTTAATTTATTCTTCTTTCCCTCAATGAGCAGCTGCTGGATTGATTTCTTATGTTCCCTTGCTATTTTTAAGAAATATTTCTTTTCATAATTACTAACTGCAGGTCTGTCTTCCATATCTGAAATCCTGTTTTCAAATTGGCTTAATCTGCTGTGAATACTTTCAATGGAATATTTATTCTCCTGGATATTTGCTTGAATCTGCCTTATGGAGTCCATTTCTTTCTTATGATGAGCTTCCATAATTTTCTTAAGTTCTTCTTTTTGTCTGTATCTGCTCAGAGTCCCTAAGCATGGTCTTCTTTGTGGATACTACCTCTGGAGTTATTTGTGAAATTCTTTCTGATTTGATTTTTTCCCAGACCTTCATTCAATTGCTTTGTTACCACTTCAGAAAGGCCAGATGGCAGGCTTTCAGATTGTCTTACCTCATTGCTTCCTGGGTTTGCCTGTGGTAAACTGGATGCCAGGGGTTGCATCTTGTTTAAGTGTATTCTCTTTTTATTTTCTTTTTTTAGTTTAATTCCTGGAGTAATTCTTGCAAATTGCCTATGGTGTATTGCTTTATTGCCAGTATTTAGAACTCTTAGGTAATGACTACTTCTGTATCTTCCAGATGTAGTCAGTTTTTGGGTTTTGAATCTGTTGGAAGATCCTACCTCTTCATTTCATTGGAGATGAGAAGTCACCACTTGTTTGGCCCAGTCCCTAATTGTTTGGCACTGTGCCACAGTATTTTCTGTGATCCTTAGTAAATCTCAGTCATGGACTATGAGGAAAAATGGCTGTTTAGAACAATTATATCATTTTTGGGTGTAGTGGTAACATTAGCATCAAACACAACCTAGAAAATTACAAACTGAACTAACCATTAATTTGCTACTTTTAACCAGATGGACTAGATTAGTGGTTATATAACACAATTAAAATAAAAAGAAAATTACATGCAGTATATAAGCCCTTAAAATGTCAATTTTGCCCCCAGAGATTAGAATTTAAAATAGGTTAAAGAGAAAATAGAGAAGTAGAAGAAGAGGAAAAGATTAAAAGTTTGGAAGACAAAGGGAGACCACACTAACTTTGGGAAACTAGTGCAGAAGACTGAAGGGAAAGAGAAAAAGAATATATAAAAAGAACAAAAGAGAACCACATTCAGAAAGAGGCTAAAAATCAGGTTCACACTCATATAAACTCCTATAAAAACACATATAAAACACACTCATATAAAAACAAAATCAAACAGTGAAAGAGAAAAACAAACAAACAAAAACAACAAGAAAGAGACGAGAAGAAAAGAAAAGAAAAAAATAGAATCCACTCCCTGATTTGTTTCTGTTGTCACTGGTAGAAAACTTATGGAGACAGAGTCCTGATCCATGCTGATGTATTCCAGCAAGCCAGTAGCAGTTTTTGGGTGGGGTAGTGGATAATCTCAGGGAGCGTGTACTTTCTGGCAAAGACTCATTCAGCCAGCAGCCAGCAGTGCAGCTTCTGTGGGCCTGAGTCCAGCTGGAGCCACTAGATGGAGCCGGCAGCAGCTCTGAGTTCTGAGCTCAGCTGGTCCATCTGCAAGATGGCTCCAGGCTAAGCACTCTCTCACGCAGGAAGACTGAGCCCTCACACTCACTGCCAGCCAGCACAGTCCTTCACTTCCTCTGCTCCCCTCCTCTGCTACATCTGATGCAGAGATACCAGGGGTCACCAGCTGTCACCGTGTGTCTGCAGGTTTGAACCACTCCCCTCACACAGTGACACGACTCAGGGAAAAGGCACTGCCAAATACTCCTCCTTCTTTGTGGAAGTTTCTCCCTTCGCTCTCTTCATGGGCTTCAATTTGTGCTTTAGATTCTTTCTGGGTCTAGAGGACCCATTACTCTTTTCTTATCTTCTTCATATTGCTATTTTCCAGCATCTGGATGGCAAGTCTCAGAGAAGCACTTTCTCTGCTGCTTACCACTCTACCATCTTGGTGCTCCTTCTGCCTCCTGTATACTTTAAATAATCTCTGAACTACTTACAATAGCTCATACAATGTAAAGCCCGTACATGTTTAATACAAAAACACTTAAAAAAAATTATTTGCATTCCCTGGTTTATTGAATCAAAAGATGAGGAATTCAGGGATACAAAATATCAAATACAGAGTAGGAATGTAATGGTATCTTATTTACATTTTTCTGATGTTAAAGAAGTTGACCATCTTCTCATATGTTCCATGCAATCACTAAAATCTTTACTAGTTTCTCTTTCCTTCAACAGGCCCAGACATGCGCCTGGACCAAACACCCAATCCTAACCCACAATCAGAATCAGTAAATATCCTTCAATGGGGAAAAACTGTTCTCAAATGTTGAGCCCACTCAGGAAATTTAGCCAACTATTTGTCTTTATTTCCATAGTTTTCTGATGCCTTTTAAAATATGCTTATTTATTTTTGTAATGTATCCTGTCTTGCCTGACATCCTGTTTGGAAGTGACAAGTAAGTCATACATTAAAATCTGATAACATGATGCTATATACTATTCTTACCTGCAAGGCCAGGTTTCAATCCTGGTTGCTTATTTGTTTCATACATCTTCAATATAAAATTCGGGATTCCTGCTACAGTCTTTCCTTGGTCTGTGCGGATACCTCCTTTTAATGCAGAGTGATATATCCCCCGGGGCATATTCATCATTTCTTGCTTCACAAGTGATGTAAAAAATTCTTCCAAAGCTGAAAAAAGATAACAGGAGATGAAAAGTTAAAGTTAATATAGTGTTTTGAAAAATAAATATGCATTCTTAATTTTTATATAAACATTTAGGCTACACTTTGGTTGAAGTTCACATGGTGAAAAGAAAACTCTTGATCCCTATCCCCTTCTTACTCTTCCCAAATTAGAACATGGCACAAAGTCATTTGAGCTTAGGCATCATTCTTAATTCCAATTTTCTTGTATGTGATCCTTAGCAAATTCTGTCACCACCTTCAAAGTATATTATAAATCCACCCTTTTTCTCCATTTTGATTGCAATTTGTCTATGTATCATTATCTTTCTTCCTCATGTATACTAATGTAAAAACCATTTATTGGTTTCTTTTTGTTATCACCACTCCTGAAAACATTCCACTCTCCAGAAGCCAGAATGTTAACATTCCCTTCCTAAGGTCATCCTATGGCTTTTCATTGTTAGTGGAATAACTTCGCAACTTCTGACCATGATGATCATGACATTCCCTCTGACCTCACTGCAATCAGCCTGCATCCTTGTCTCTGGCAGTTAAAGCTACACTTCCAAATAGTATTTTCTATCTCTCAAAACCGCAAAGTTTCTATCTTAAGGCCACCAAACTTGCTGTTCCATTCACCTGTTATGGCATCCTTTCCAAATTCATGTGACTGGCTCGTTCTTGTCTTTTAGGTGTTGTCAGGGAGTCTTTTATGATCAAACATCAATCCATAACATTATCAGCAGTTATTAAAAAAAGAATTATGTGTTCACTATTTCTTTACTATATTACTTATAATTAAGTCCAAGGTCTCTGCTGTTTTTAACTTAGTTATTAAAAACTAACACAGAAATGTAGGATCAGAAGACAAGAGGATGTACAAAATATATTCAAGTGTTATTTTCCTAAGGACCACTAGGGGCTGCCCAATACAGAAACAAAAACAAAGAAACATGAACGCTAAAGAAATCTTGTGGAGTGCAAAACAAAAACCAAAGCGAGTGAGTGAGAGAGTGGTTTTTACAGAACAAAAGCAAAATCTTGTCTCACTACACTGGAATTTCATTTTGCATGTATCTGTCTAAAAGTCTCCTTTAAATGACTATGATTAAATTAAAGTCACCAAATTCTTCCTGTAACATCTATTATGTGCTCAGTTCTGTCCTTCCTATATACAGTAAAACCCTCCTAGATTAAACCAAGTTTCTCTATTCAAATCTCAGAGAACAGCTGTGAGAGGGGTGGTGATAGTGGTGGTGGTTTATCCCTTTATCCCTTCAGACCTGCTCTCTCCTCTTCTTAACTCCACTTTGGGACCTTCAAGAATAACTTTTAAGAAATTCACCAACAGCCTTGCTTATTCTCTGCGTTCTGTGGACCTCGACCAACAAGACACAACTGGCAGGATCAGAGGTTGAAAACAGAATGTATTCCCCAGATGCCTTCCTGCAGGTTACTGCAGGTTCCTACAAGTTCCTTGAATCCCTCTGCAGAAGGCCCTTGACTCTCTTTAGGCATCTTGATTTGTGATAAACATAGTTTCTTATTCTCCCTCCCCCTAGGATATTAGGCCAAGGAATATTAACCACTCAGCGATGATTCACCATCTGTAGTAAACTTCCCTTATCTTTGACAACACAATCGTAAATAGTTTCTTTAATGAATCTCTCCTCATTTGTTCCTCTGAATATGATCTACTTTTCCGGTTACAACCTTAATACAGAATCTAACCAAAAAAGATGAATACCATCGATTGTGGGTCATATTCCCCAGTTCCTGAACACAAAGGCATAAGTATGACTGCTTCAAGCTGGGGTGTGAATCATCTTTTGGTGGGGATAGCAGCACCACCAAAGTAAGAGAAAGTAATTCCATACTTTCTCAGAGAGAAGAGTATTCAAGCAACAGGAACAAGAACACACTTGCACCCAAAACTGGAAATTTGTCTCTTGTCAAGCTCTACGGCAAATCGGGGATTCTTAAATAACTTCAGCCCAGAGAGTATGTTAAACGAGGATGAGATACTAGGAGTTTGAATGTAGATGGTACATAGAACATCCTCTTTGCCTAACTACTAAGCTAGCAACTAGAGGCTTTTTTTCCTTTAGAGTCTCGCCCAGGTCAGCAATGGTGAACCTCTTAGCACTATCAATGATACAAACAACCTGCTGCACCACAAGTGGCCCAGGTTCGCCACCACTGTAGGTTCCTTCCTACAGAGAGCCAGGTAAGGAGTAAAAAGGAAGTGGAAAATGTGTAAGACAAGTATGAGACATAAATGTTTTAAGCAACCCTGGTGTCTGTCAGCAGGTGAGCACATAAACAAACTGCAGTACATTCATGAAATACCACTGAGCAACTAAAATAAAAACAAAACAAAAAACAAAACCCAATGATGTGGGCAATAATGTGGAATGAGCTCAGGGACACTAAGTTAAATGAGATAAATCTAACCCCAAGAGTTTACTGATAAAATCTAGTAAGTCTCCAGTACAGTTACTCATATTGTGCCCATTAAAATTTTCTGGTTTTAATAACATATTATGGTTATGTGAGATGTTATCAGTAGGAACAGCTAGGTAAGATACATGGGAACACTGTAAACTATTTTCATAGCTCCTTAAAGTCTGAAAACATTTTAAAACAAAACTAAAACAACAACAACAACAAAAAAAAAAAACACTAGGAGCTGGGTGTGGTGGTGTATGACTGTAATTCCAGTACATGGGAGGCTGAGGCTGGAGGATTTCCTTGAGTTTGAGGCTAGCCTGGATTACATAATGCAGTCAAGGCCAGTCTGGACTACACAGTGAGTCCCTGTCTCAAAAGAAAAAAAAAAACAAATTAAAAACCCAATACTAGTAATATCCTTAGTAAGATTCAAACAAATTATTGGGTTTAAAATGCAGCTTTTTTTGTTCATTTACAAAGAATTAAGAAGAGAAAAAGGATAGGGTTTTTAAAATCCAATGTAAGTCACCTTTTTGCCTGTAGTGACTAGTGATTACCATATATCATTCGCCATGTACTTCGTATTGTTGATATTCCTAAGGCCAGAACCACAATCCTAGCTTGTGTTTTAGTTCTCCAGTTATCAGGGGAAAAGGCAAGCACAGAAAAAGGAAAAACTCTGTCCATGGTGAGGGTTTGCCAGACATTGTTAGCATGAAGACCACCCACCTGACTCTACTGATTGCTAAGTAATTATAACTGTTGATCTGAGAGCCTCCCTTCTTCTCAGGAAAAGGCAAAGGGGACTACCAAGTACAAACAATGCACCAGAGCCTGGGAAGGCACCACAGCATGGCACTGATGGAAGGAAAGGCACAGATGCATCTCAGCAACTGAGCCTCTTACTCCTCATACCCTCCCTTTCTCCTTCCCCCCACAGTGCTGCTACAGTGAGGACTACACGGAAGAAGGAAAAATGTCGCAGGAAAAGAAAGCCCCAAAGAATTTTAACTCTAAGGTTGTTTGAGGGTACAGAAGCTAGATAATAAGACCTTTGCTTTCCTTGAACTATTAGCCTCAGGAGAGGTCCTGAAGAACTATGAGATAGGAAGTAGAGAACAAGTTTCCATGGGTTGCTCTAAACGAAAGGAGGCAATAATTAGGGAGAGATTTGCCTAGAAATAGATGATACATATTTGCTCAAGTTTCCTAGGAATCTTTAGGTGAGATGAAACCAAAGGGGAAAAAAAACCCAAAAAACCTCAAACATTATAGGCTAGTATGACGGCTATTAAAATAAGATTTATTTTTATAAAATTTCACTTCTGGAAATTAAATTTTTCTATCCATAAATATTCAAGTAGAATAAAAAGTAAAATATTGGGTAACACTGAAAATCTATTAATCACAATGGATCACTTGGGGAATATTTAATAATCAGAAAATAAAATTTAAAATAAATAAATTCTTTTATTATACACAAAAAACAAATTTCTCAAGTGGGACCATCTAACACTTCTTGGGTAAGACAGAGTAATACAGGCAGGTGAATATTTCTAAATATGACATCCATATAGAATGATTGCCACACTATACACACTAGAATAATATTTTCAAAGCTAAAGTTTCTAAACTGGCCACAAATTTGATCCATTTTTTAAAAGAATTTATAGTTCTCAAACATCAGTAATATATCTGGAGCACTTCATAAAAAGAATAAATTTATAATTAACCTCTTAGTCTGATGATCTTTGCACTGAGTTTATAAAATGAAGACAGTTAATTAAACCAGCGCAATAACCTAAAGTCATGCTGAAGACTTATCTTACAGAATCATTCAGCTTTTGAAATGAATTTTAGTTATGAATAAGAACAATTTCTTTTCTTTTCTTTTCTTTTCTTTTATGAGACAGGGTCTTGCTGTACAGTTCAAGCTGATCTTGAACTCACTTTGTAGCCCAAATTGGCCTTGAACTCACAGTGATCCTCCTGCCTCAGCCTGCTAAGTTCTGAGCTTACAGGTATGGGCCACTACATCTGGCTTGAGAATAATTTCTTAAACTAATTTACAATTCAATTTTACTTGAGTCTAATTTTTTTTGGTGAGTTTGAATACAATACTATCTCAAGCCATACCTAAAGAACAGATGATGCATTTAGTATTTCAATTAGAAAGGAAGTACTTACAATTAATGTACAGTATGTACACAACACAAAAGAACACAATCCAAGAGGAAATATCAGTAAAAAATTCTAGCTTCCCTGCCACCATATGAAGTCACCTGGTAAAACCAACGGAGCAGTGAGTGACAACAGTTTCAGATAACAATAGCCAGGAACTGAAAGATCTACATCCTCCTCTTCTTCATCTTCATCTAACTCATCAGGAACGGGGACTTCTGGTCTTATCTGAAAAATAAGTGGTAAGATTAAAGAGATGATACCACTTTACTGTGTAAAATCTTTGTCCTTTTTGACATGTCAAGATTTAAACATTGTTAGACTCCATCACTCTACAATGTTAAACAACCATAAAAATTAATATTTAAAAATCTATTCTTATACCAGTCAGTTACATGGTAAATTCTAATCATGTTGCTAGATATGATTTCAGATCTATTTAAATAATTAATAGTAATTCATTAAGAAAATCACTATAAGCTAGTATATGCAATCATTATTATAGAAAACTAATAAAATTCCACAACAACAATAAAATGAAAGCTCTGATATGTTCAATATATTAAATTTCTATGGCTTACAATTAAATATTTGCCTTTTCTGATATCCTTTGTAAATTTGTGATTCCAGCTATATTTCTACGACAAAGCTTAAAATCTTTCAGTGGAAACATAATAGAGATCAGGGAATGTTAAAGCACTCTGGTTGATGTTTTTCTTAGACTGCAGTTTGTTGGTA
Source organism: Dolichotis patagonum (assembly GCA_004027295.1). Taxonomy (NCBI): domain Eukaryota; kingdom Metazoa; phylum Chordata; class Mammalia; order Rodentia; family Caviidae; genus Dolichotis; species Dolichotis patagonum. The sequence continues at coordinate 13,846 of PVJX010027383.1, read as the reverse complement.
AAGAATATAAAAACACTAAAATCTGTAATTGGGAGCTATACTTTATTGTGTCTAGTTTGCATTTTGAATATTTTGTGGTTGGTCTGTGATTAGATAGGTTCATGTAAACCAAAAATAAAAAAAGTAAAAAAATTACCATTATTGTAGTCTCTGTAAGATATAACTGTTAAGCAATTAATTAAGTTTTTAATACTTTCAATGACATACCATCATAATGCTCACATAGAGATAATTAAGCATTAGGGGAGAAAATCAAAATATATAAAAGTGGTTGCTATAACCATAAAGTGCCAGAACCCAGTGATTACCATTAGCCTGTCTCCTGGAGTTATTTTTAGAAATAATTAACAATTCCTGCAGACCGCCTTCTTCATAGGTCCCCAAAGCACGGTTTCAATTAGGAACTGCACTGAGTCAGGATTCTTGCATCAGGATAAAGGAAAACAGAGAGGAAATGTTTCTCTTAAGCATAATAATCTCAACTCCAATGAAGCCTTTCAACCATAACTAGTATTCTCTTCATTAGTAAAGAAAGAATGAAAGCAACCTGACTATCTGAGTACTTTCCAGGACAAGATTTCATTTAGAGTCAAGACTGAGTACCTAATTCCCTGAGGGCTGATCTAGCCACACTGACAAGAGGCGCAATCAAGTGTGCTCCAGCTAGGGTGTGGCAGCTTTCACTGGTAACGCTGCAATCTACAGAAACTCTGGTGTGTTTAACAAATTTTGGTTCTGAGAAGCAGGCTTTCCCAAGTGGATCTGATTTTATACATACTTGGAATGTACTAAGTTTGGTGTAACCAAGAGTTGTCTTAGAGATCCTAACAAATCCTAATGGCCTAAAAAGTGTTGGTTGTGTGCCTCTCTGCCTTGTTTCCTGACTTTCTGATGTATTACAATACCTCTGGAAAACAGTACAATAGACTTACATATGCCGCAGTAATTCTACTCCCAGGTATATAACCAAGAGAAATGAAAATATATAATCACACGGAAATGCTTATGGCAGCAGCGCGGACTTGTAATAGCTACAAAATGTAAGTAAACAAAATGTTGACCAACCAGTAAAGGTATATTCACAATGTAGTATATCCATGTAATGGAATATAATTTGGCCAACAAAGAAATACAGCACAGATATATGCTACATATGAAAGAACTCTGAAAACATTATACTAAGTAAGGAAGCCAGTCACAAAAGAACATATCCTGTAATCTTCAATTCACAGGAAAAGTCCAGAATAGACAAATGCATAGACATAAAGTTGGTTAGTGGCTACAAAGGGTAATGAAGATTGGCTGCTAACAGAGTTTCTTTTAGGGGGAAAAATGTTCTAAACTTAAAGTGGTATTGACCTGTGACGACCTTCACAATTCCTTGAGTATAATTATAGCACTGAAACGTGTACGGGTGATATGCATGTATGTGAGTTACATGTCAACAGAGCTGTTCAAAAAGAAATTAAGGCAATAGGTAAAGGGGGAGGGAGGAGTAGGCAGCAGAGAAGGAGGACAATGAGAGTGCAAACCACCACCTCTGCTGAGACCAGCAGCACCTAAGTGAAACCGTGCTTTGGGGACCTATGAAGATGGCACTGCAGGAACGGTATGGATACTACATCAAAGGAACAAATGTTCCCAGAATTATTTAATGTAAAGGGTATGATCTTCTACATTGTTCAGTCCTGCTTACTCAACCTTAAGCCATCAATATTTTTCAGAGCTACTAAAGAAAGAGTTACCTGGTCAGGGATAAAGAAAACTAATCCACCCCTTGATCTTAAAATTTTCGTGTAACTAGATTCCTAGGAGGCTTATATGGTTATCTGTTCTTCTCCAATATGGATGAATTTTAACAAAAATTATGGATGTATGGTAATTTAAATATAGATGACAAACTCTACATACTTATACGGTTACCTCTTCAATTTTATTTCCTCAAAGGTGAGCTTATTCCTCTGGACAAATTAGTACTTTTTATTAGACTGTGGTTCCATTACTTTTTCTCTCTCTTAAAAGTTTTTTTCTTCTACCTTTCCTGTGGTAACATCAGGTTTTTCCCTTGGTATGTGCACAATGACTATATAAGTGCAATATGAGTACAACTAAGGAGAATCAAGAAAACATATCAAAGAATACCTGTTGATGTTTGAAAATTTTGGCAATTGTATTACATTAGCTAGTAAAACACCCACAAAAAACCATACATATATTTCAAATATACTTGCACAACAAAGTCCTTCCAATTATAGATAAGCTTTGTTTAAAAAAATTAAATAGAAAGCCAAACATACGATAACAAATTAGTTTTTAAAATCTGCTTCAAACTGAATACTGGAAAGATTAGTTTACAAAATGGCTCACTGTGGATTCTGAGCCAGATAACCTTTCAAAAACCTTTCTGTGTGTAGAGCCTAAGAAAATCCAAGAGCCTCTGCATAAACAGAGGATTTTAATTTGGAACATGTCAAGTATCTGCGTAAATTCAGTTAAAAAGAGAAACAGCTTCTGATGAATGCAGTGACATTCACTTAAATCAAAGCCAAACGGGTTACACCATGTTTATACTAACCCTGGATGCATAATGAGTTTTATAGTTCTTCTAAAATTAACTCCAGAAATCAACAAAACAATCTATGTTATCTATAATAAGAAAGTTTAAATTTTAAATAGCTGAATATTTTAATGAATTCAAGTCAGAGACAAGAATCATTATCTTCTACCTAAATGTTTATCCATTGCTGATTATTTTATCAGAAAAATAGTTCTATATAGTTTTGTTTGGTTGGCTTTTCTTTTTCAGAGTGGGAGACACTAAAGAAGGCAGAGGACAATGGTAAATAGCTAAACAAAACAGAAGAAATAAAAGCTAAAAGCAAAAAATCACTCTTGCCTATTTTTCTGCATTATAATCACTAAGTCCTCAAAGAAGTCCCTTTGAATTTTTGAACCAACTTTAGATTTGAATTTTAAGTGATTGACAATAATACTATTACCAACCAAAAAAACTTATGATTTCATTCAATATCCCTAGGTCATAAAACAGGCCCCAGCTTTTAGCATATATTCAATAATTAAACTAATACAAGTGTTTGTGTTCATCACCTTCAGACTCACAGACCTTAATAATCAACCTGTGGCAAGAATGAGTTCGTGAATTTGGTTCAAATACTTCACTCAGGTGATGTCTCAGTAAGCTCTACTATCCACTGATTGTTTTCTCCATCTTACTTTAGATGCGCTATTATCCACGTTTATATCTTCCTTTTGACATCTATCATTTCTCTCACTCCTTTGGTTCTACTTAACTTTAAATTTATACAGTTTAATGTTCAGCAATCAACAAACAGTATTTCCTAAGTAAATCTTTAAAAATGTAATATTCACCAAGTTCACTAAATTATAATTCACAAAGGTAGCCCCTTTTACAAGGATACATTATGTGTGTGTATATATATATATTATATATATATAATATATATATTATATATATATAATATATATATAATTTTGAAATTCACAGTGGGCTCAAGAGCTTAGTTCCCAACTTGCCACAAGTGGAGAAAATATAAATGCAATTTCACTGGAAAAGTGCACCCAACATTTAATCTTATAAGTCAATTGCCCCTCAGTACAGAATGAGTAATTAAATGCTAATAACAAAAAAAAAAAATCTTAGATTTTACATTATAGAAGTTCTTACATGAAAGAAATTCTAGAAACATTTGAAAATACATTTATTAAAATAAGTCTCCATTCTATATCATTCCCGTCAGCTACAAAACAGAGGTGGAACACTGACCTGGCTATATCCTTAGCCTTCTAGGACTTATTAAGGATATGAACACATTGACCACTTTCTATACATTTAATCTTCAGACATCCAAACAGCTAAAATGAAAATAGTAATCAATAAAAAGAAGAATGCAGGGGGCAGGTTAGAGGCAATGAGTCTCCATGAGGAGACAGCTCCTCTGCATCTGCATGAGAAGCTTGGGTCAGAGTGAGGAAGAATTTCCAACCACTTACACCCTCTCCATATAACCTCAGTTGAGTATATTCACCATAGTGAGGTGGTGCCACTTTTAGGAGAAGCACATATCTCAGAAGGAGATTAAAAAAAAAAAAAAAAAAGACATAGTAAAAAGGATAAGCCAAATAGGTTTCTTTCCAGCTCTTTCCACACTGATCGTAAAGACCCAAAAGTAAAAAGAAATTCTAACTCTAAGTATACAACTACTAATTGTGCTGTAAAATACAAAGAAATATTTATGCCTATTCAACTATTTATGGCTGTAGAAGAGTTACAGTAACAAAGTACAGTTGCTAACATTTGACTTAGTATAGCACTTAACCAAGTAAAACTATAACAAACATACTAAGAAATGAATATAATCTTACAGTCATAAAATGTAAACATGCCAATACTTAAAGAATTAGACAATAAGCAATCAAGATTTAATAAAAGCTATTGCTGCAGTTGGACTGTTTCAGTAATAATTGTTAAAAACTAAGTTTTATGTCAGGATTTAGATAAGCAAATACATATTAGAAATAATCATAAAAAAGCCATCTCTCAAAGTGCTATAGCTAATCTCTTGGTAGATATTTCCATACCAAATTTATGTAACTTTTTTTCATGTTTCTTTTTATAAGTAGTTATAGGTATTGTTAGTCACTATGGTGGTCACAGCTTGAAATCAAATCTTTTATTTTGTAAATTTTATTTTAAAGAGAATAAAACCAAACAAAATAAAATAGAATAAAAGTAATCAAAACAAAACAGTGAAAGTGATACAGGACTTCAAAACATGATAATAGGAAATCAACAATGGCTGCCATAATGCCTCTTGTTACCTTTGAAATTGCTGCCCATACCATCAGACACAATAAAATCAAACAAACAAAACAGAACAGAATAAAACCAATCAAAACAACACTGAATAAAACAAAACAATGAAACAGAACAAAACAGTGAGAACAATATTGGATTTCAAAACAAGACAAAAGGAAAACCCTGATAGTTGCTATATTATTATTGTTATCTTCTTACTAGATGCTCAGACTACTGGTTTTAGGCTTGCAAAGTCAATCGCACATTAATTTGTTTTTGTACCTCAGTTGCAATCACCTCAATGTGTTACTCCAAATCAGCTGGCTGCTAATGGTGAGGGAGGGGGAGGGCTGGGTGGGTGTGTCTTGTCGTTCAGCTCAGGTGACTGCTGGCTAATGGGAAGGGTGAATTGGCTTCTTGTTTCTCCTCCTGCGCCCCACATGGTTTCCACCAGTGAAATCACATCTTTTCAAATTACATATTATAAAATACATTTACTTAAGCTCTTCCATTTGTAATCACTGCATGACAGATGAAGAAATCTACTTTTATGGAGTCCTCAACAGTACAGAAAATTCTGTTTTACTTCACATTTGGTTTTACTTAATGGCCCCAATTCAATTCAATCAACAGAAGTTTGCCAGATTCCTACTGATGTCTAAACTCTGTATAAACTAAAATTCAGAAGAAAAAGCTCAACTCATTCTAATGTCTGAGGATACCAAGAAATTCATATCAGACCTTATTGCCATTTGATTTCCAGTAGTTTCTAGCTAACTGTTACAGTTCACATTGAGATGTCTCTCAAAGCCTCATATGGTCATAGATGGCACTTTTCAGACATGGCTAGATCTAGGGTGTGTGATGCTAGGATTAATGATGGAATTAAGAAAGCAATGCTGGGATTAAGGGTGCCCAATCCTGGGAGTGCTACCCAACCTAAAGCCAAGTAGCCTGGATGGAATATGAAGGACATAAAAAGGGCTGCTGCAGTTATTTGTTGCTAACACTTCTGCTGCTGCTTTCCTTCCACTGTCTTCTGCCTGCTCTGCTACGCCCCTCTGTTGTGCCGTTCTGCCTTAGAATCAACTGACTATGGATTGAAACCTCTACAAACTGTGAGCTAAATAGACCTTTCCTACTTTAATTTTTGGTATTGCATATTTTATCTCAACAATAAGAAAAGTAACTAAGATTTCTGGTACCACAGATGTGGGGCTATTGCTGTGACTATATCTGACCATGTGATTCATATAAACTGACTTGTGGAAAGATTTGGAAAGGTTTTTAGATGCTGGCTAAAAAAGCAGCCCTGGAATGCCTTAAGCCCTACTTGATGGTAAATTCTGGTCAAAACTCAAGACTAGAAGGTTGACAGAAATGCTGCTGGTAAAGACAGGTTTCTTTTGGGAAGGACTGTATCAGCTATTAGACACCAGACCATGTGTGTTATGCTTTGGCAGGAAGATTTCTAAATTTTTCCTTATGTCCAGAGATTTTGCCAGAGACAGAGATTAAACTCATCAGACTAATTAATCTTTGAGAAAAAATTTCAAGGCAGTCTAATATTGAGTTGGTGGCATAGCTACTGTTGGGTACTTTTAACCAGATCTACATGGAGAATCAAGTGCAAAGAGCCCAACAGAATGATTTAAGGCATTTTGAGTTTGGGCAGAAAGGAAGCTCCAGTAAAGCTGTGGACTACAAAGATGGATCATAGGTGAACTTAGTTGCCAAGAAGGAAGAAGATAATAGAAAGTGGACCTGTGAACATCACAAGAACCAGCAGGATTCCACATCTTGCAGCCTCAAACGTGCAAAGGTGAAATACTTCACTTTGGGAAGAGAACACCCAGAGCAACATCTTAGAGAATGGTGGTCGTCTGGGGAATTTGTCCCTCAGGACTGGGTTTAGAGTGCTCAGCAATCCAGGCACTTGCCCACTACAGCCAAGAGAGAAGGGAGCCTGGCTACTATTCTATCTGGAAGTACACTTTGGCATCACCCACATGGTGCTAATTTTAGGTACAAGAGTTTTGGGGATAAGAAAGGATCCCACCCAGAAGTCAGAAGAAGGCCTGGGAGGCTTGAGAAGGCAGAGTGTGAAGCTGCCATTGTGAAATAGAAGGTACAGTGGCGATCCCACAAGGTTGGAGAAGCCAAGAATGTGTTTCATCTCAGGAACCCTGCGAGAATGGAGCAAAGCCAGCCCAAGAGAAAAGCCGTGAGAGCTGCAACCACCCACAGGGCCACAAGGAAGGAGCACCCCAAGCCCTTCGGAGTTCATATCACGCCAGACTGCCTCAGATGCTGGAAATGGAACCATAGGATGTAATGCTTGCCAGATGAATTCTAGACTTGCTTTGGTGCCGTTCTTGGTTTCTCTCACGCAGGCCACACTTGGATTTGAAGTCTAAGATGATGTGATGACTTGGCAACAAAATGGTTCATACAGTAGCACAGATCTTTTGGAACAGTAATGTTTCTCTTGTGCTACTCTATGTTAGAAGTTAACTTACTTTTCATTTGCACAGGGGCTTGCTGCTTAAAAGTTTGCCCTAAATCTCAGAAGAGACTTTCTGCAATGCTGAAACTTTTAGATTCTGGCAACTCTTAGAGATGAATTAAATGTCTTTTGCATAAAGTGATGTGTGTGAATCTTGGGGGCTGAGGGGAATGTTATGGCTTATATCTATTTGGTCTCCCCAAAGCCCCTCTGTGGTAATAAGTAGGGCTTCTCAGAGGTGGCTGGATCTAGGCAGTGTGATGTTGGTATTAAGTGTGTGTTGCTAGGATTAAGACTGCCCCACACTGAGTGCAGTTCACACTAGCCAAACGGCAAGTAGCCTGGATGAAATATAAGGGAAGGAATGGTTGCTGTTGCTGCTACTTTGCTGCTTTGCTTCTGCCTTTTGCAAGAGCTATTTCTCCTCTGTGATGTCCGTCATACCCCACTGCCTTAGAGCCAGCCAACAAGGGACTGAAACATCTACAAACTGTGAGACCTTTCCTTCTTTAACTTTAGCTATTGGGTATTTTGTCACAGCAATGAGAAAGTAAGAGAGTAATGTTACATACAACTTTACACAACACAAAGTTTGTCTTTATACTCTAAAGGCATTCATTAAATGTCTGTATGCATTTGCATTAGTAGTAGCACCCATTTTGAAATCAGATACTGAATTCTTTCAACATGATCTAATAACTTAAATGTAGTTATATGAAAACTTTTATATGCAAAAAAGAAGGTAGGTTTAATTTAAAACTAAAATAAGCTTATTTTTAAAATTAAGATCATGTCATAGAGTATGCTAATCCCTAAAGACAGTGATAGTTTTTCATTCAGTTCTCTGGAGCTAACTGATATATTTTTCCATGCTATATTAATAAATAGCACGTTTCTCAAATAGCATTATTTTTTTTTCCATTTTCTTGGTTTTAGGGATTGAACTCAGGGCCTCACTCACGCTAGGCAAGTGCTCCACCACTGACGGAACTCTTCTCCCAAAACAAGCCGCGTGGGTTTTTCGTTTGTACACAAATAAAGCTTGTTGGCTACACAGGTGGTGAAAATCTTCATCTTATGGGCTGGGGATTTAGTGCAGTGGTGTAAGTGCCTGCCTGGCAAGTGCGAGGTCATGAGTTCAATTCCCAGCACCCCCCCAAAAAAAAAAATTAAAATTAAAATTAAAAAAAAATCTTTATCTATGCAGGCCACACTTGGATTTGAAGTCCAAGATGATGTGATAACTTGGCAACAAAGTGGTTCATACAGTAGCACAGATCTTCAGGACCAAAGCATTTATCAATCATCTTGAGGAAACTTCATTTGCCTTCTATCTTCTTCCAAGAGATTTAAATTCATTATCTATGAAGTCTAAGCCTTCTAAAGTCTTTTACATATTAAGTAAATAATAAATATAAATTTTTACTTGTATGGACAATATATCTAGGGTTACATAGACCATCAGATAAGGATCTCCACCCCTGTAGGCATACAGTCATAAAACAGCAAACTAAAGAGACAGAGTGGGAAGGCAGAACAGCCTACCTTTTCAGGTAGATGAAGGATGGTGTGTTCTCCCGCACTAAAGTGGGACAGAGATTTGTAGGCAGCATTTGCTACAAGTGAGTCCTAGAGAGGATAAAAGAAAAGCAAATAAACAAATTAAAACTATATCAAACCTCAGATCTGGAAGAAGAAAGAAAATATCCCACCACCAGCCCCATGGTTCTACAATCAACACTCTTTGGAAATGGTATTCAAGTCTTGTTTAGGCCAAAAAGACATTTACTACAAATTGTCGAAGAAAAATCAAAAAAGAAAATATTACAGGGGAAGAGTAAAAGGCCTGAAGAAAGAAGTAAGGACAAGTAGGAAAAATTCGCAGCCAAAAAAATCTTCACAGAGAATATGCCCTAAATAAAAAGAGATAGAAAACAGCATTAGGCCAAAAGGCCAGAGGCACCATGTTTTGATACCAATTTGGACATTGCACATAAGACAACTTGTAATTGCTCAGGATCTGATGAAGTAGTATGGTTTAGTGGAAGGAGCATGAGGATTTAGAGCTGGAGAAGTCTGGTTCCGGATTCTGGTTCTCTACCCATTAAAGGGGCAAGTCAACCCTTTGCATTCTAAGCTGATGAACTCATGAGTCAGGTACAGTGGCACCAACATTGTCATCTTTATATTCTTGATTAGAAATGACACCAACAGCCTGGGCTGGACATTCGTTGGTTTGGTACATTTGCTAGTAGGAAAGTGACAAAGCACGAAAGAGAAAGGACCATAAAAAATACAAGATAATGTCAGCATTCTCACGTCTGTCAGATACTACCCCAGAAAAAAAATTAAGTGTGCTTTATGGTGAAAATGTAATAATGAGCATAAATTGACAATAATTTTTATAAAAACCTAAAATTACACATTTTGTTTAGCCAAGAAGCCATGAGTACAAGAGAGTTACTATCTTTTATTCTAACAGTCTTATTTCACAATTCTTTCCCCAACTTTCTTCTGATTTGCTGATAACCTTTGGGACAGTACCTTGTTTTGAGTGTGAGTCCAGAGGAAGCTGAGCACTTGAACCTTAAAATTCTGAAAAATCACAAAAGCAAGAAGAAAAGTTTTCAGACAAAATTAAAACTGAGAATAGGAAATGTGAAGTAAAAAATAATAGAAATCAGATTACTTTTAAGCTTTTATCAGTATTAACTCAATCTGTGTTTACCTATCATTCAAAAGATGAAAATACTGGGCTGGGAATTTGGCTCCAAGGTGGTACATGCCTGACAAGCGCGAGGTGGTGAGTTTGATCCCGAGTACCAAACCAAAACAAGATGGAAATACCCAGAATAGACTCATCACCTAAAAACACTGATAATTTAAACACCTTGAAATTTTAACATTATTAGGTCTAGAAAACTAAGCAGTTTTTACTGCTCTTTCATGTAGTACTACGAATGTCACTGTCATGCCACTGCTCCTAATGTCCTACCAAGAACAGAGTTTACCTTTCTCTGAACGGCCATATGGCATGTGGCACACTTTGTCATCTGGTATGATTTACTACAATGTACTCTGCTTAGGGCAGTGACTGTGTCTTTTTTCATTTGACAGACATAGAACACAGCCCAGAATAGCTCCATAAAAATTGGCAAATATTTAATAAATAACTGAGTATAAAAAGGTATTTGTCTTCCAAGACTCACAGACTCCTTTGTTTTGCTCATTTCTTTTAATTTCTTGCCCCTGTAAAACATGTATAATTCTTCTATATCTTCTTGCCCTTACATACCCTAATCTTCAAACTTCAGTAGGAAGTGGCATTACAATAATTTTTCCGCTTTACACTCTAAAGTTTCCATAGATTCCTCCTAAATGTGTTTCGCTTCCTCTACCACACTCATCGACCTTTGATTAACTGTAATCTTCAAATGTTATAATTACCATTGCTCGCGTCTACCTCTTTTAACCTTTGAACCTCTGGAAGTTCTCAACATTGTTATCGTAAGAAAATACGTGCTATGCAGCTAGAAAGTCCTGGGTTCAGACACTAGCTTTCACTTAGTCACTACAATCTTGGTTAAATTACTTGCCTGATACAGATTAGATATGCAATAAATATTGGTTTAATAAATGGGTAGGTCTCAGTAGTATTTTTTGCTATACAATTTAAAACTTTTTTTAAACTTTCCATCAGATTTTAGAACCAGCGTAAAGTAACTATAAAAGTATTGGGAATTTAATAGGAATTCACAAAATAATATGTGTACTATTAATGAGTATTTCCAAGGCCCAGTACAGTTATCATTAATGTAGTCAGAGTCAATGAATAAATATACCAGATATAGTACAAAGCAACTCAAAAACTAAATTGTAATTAAATCATGGGTGCTATTTTCAACAAGTTACTGGTTAATGGAGAAAATATATGTGTATCTATCACCATAGTATAACATAGAAATAAAACTCTTACAATGGGATAAAGAATTTCAAGAGCAGTAGACTGGCGTAGAGACAAATTTTCAAAGGATGAGACAAGTTAAAACAATTATTTCCTAAAATAGATTTTAAATTTAGAGGTAAAAAAAAGATGTCTAGACAGGGGACACATGAACAAAAGAAATGAAACAGAAAAGTTTGAAGGAACACAGGGAAATGACAAATGATTTCATTTTTCTGGAATGCAGGGTCAGGTTGATAGGAGTGTAGGCTATATAAGGGCTATTGGCTCATTTTAGCTGAATGCAGGCACTGATGTGACCAGGGCTAGAAATGCTTCGGGAAAACTTAGTTCAACTCTTGCTGATGGCCAAGTTAGTTCTCAGCAGTTAAAAAACAACAACAAATTATCTGAGCATAGATAAGAAAAGAAGGAAGGATAGGAGGACAGACTGAAGGACAGGAAGGCAGAGGGAAGTCCAGAGAACAGGGAGGAAAGGAGATAAAAAGAGAGTAGGGAGGATCAAAAAGACAAAGGGGTAAAGTCTTTCCTTCAATATTGCATCACTTGTTTCTAATGGGACTGTCATGGAAGCAAGTTCTCTGGACTGGGAAGGAAGAGCTGGATGAAATTGCCCCAAAGCAGTCTATCTGAATAACAGAGGAGGTTTAATAATACATTAGCTTGAAAGTCAATCAAAGGAATGTAAACTGTGGAAAAAAAAAATCTAGTCCAAAAGACAATTCACATCCATGGATAAACAAATATAAGAAACTAACACAAAAACTATTTCATAAATTAACCTGCAGTAAAACAGCAAAACAGAAGTGCGTAATTTCATCTCTTAAAGAGAGAATAACTCTGTACGATATGCCGTTACTTGAGGTTTTTGTCTTAGTTCTTTATATAACCCTGCGAGTTCTCTTACAAGTTCCTAAGATTTATAGCCATAAAAATAAAAAACCCTGTTCTCAGATGAAGATATACAAACAGCAAATAAATATATGAAGAAATGTTCACCATCATTGGTCATACGAGAAATGCAAATTAAAACAGCTTTGAGATTTCATCTCACCGTGGAAAGAATAGCTGCCATCAAGAAAACAACTGATAACAAATGTTGGCGAGGCTGCGGGGGAGAAAAAGGAACACTTCTTCACTGTTGGTGGGAGTGCAGACTGGTGTGACCACTGTGGAGGTCAGTATGGAGATTCCTCAAAAAACTAGGATTGGAAGTTCCATTCAGTCCAGCTATTCCCCTCCTGGGTATTTTCCCAGAAAAACTGAAAAGGTCATGTCACAGTGATATATGTGCACCCATGTTCATAGCAGCACAATTTGTGATAGCTAAATCTTGGAAACAACCAAAATGCCCATCAACTGCAAAGTGGATGAAAAAAATGTGGTATTTTTATACAATGGAATACTACTCAGCTTTAAAAAAGGATGATCTCGAGGCCTTTATCGGTAAATGGAGGCAACTTGAGAATATCCTCATTAATGAAATAAACTGGACTCACATTAGTAAATATTACATTGTATCTCTAGTGTAAAAAATAAGAAGAACGGACAGAATAATGGTATCTGAAAAGTATAACAGAAATAACAGTGTAATAGATATAACAGATATTGTAAAAGTGAAAGGAAAGTGCTCTAAAGGACATAATGGTATGTATAGTGTGTAAAACAGATGACCATATTACTGAGTTTTTGTTAGATCATTCAACAGAAGAGTTTGTACTGTCAATGTTTGAGTGTCTAGCTACTTTTTATGCTTTGACTCTGTAACTTTAACAACTATTGTTAACAATATGTAATGTATCAACTAGCAATTTTATGATGTTAATTTTTTTACCTCTATATTCTACTTTTCTTCTTGTTTTTTCTATTTTGTCTTTTTAAAATTTTCTTTTCTTTTTCTCTTAAAATAAAAAAATATCCTGTTGGTGAACTGTATACTTTTTTTTTGTACCTGGGATCAAACTCACAACCTTGCGCTTGCCAGGCAGGCACTTACACCACTGAGCTAAATTCCCAGCCCCCTTGAACTATATACTGTAAAAGTCAGAAATTTATTTTTTAATACCCTATAAGAAAAGCCCACACATCAGAATAACCTCAAGATACTTTTATTGGCTTAATCATTTATTCAATAATTACTTACTAAATATATATTAGGTATCTAACACTGTACTACTAATTTAACTTCAGCAAAGACAAATTTGATTTTATTCACTGTAGAGCATTATGACTATATCATACGTGATGATATGAACAGCTGTTTTGAAGAAAACATTATGACAGCTATTGCTGATTTAATATCATCCTTCTTAGAAGTCCTACCATGCTTTTTTTGTTCTACTACCGTTGGTTCTATCTATCACATTGTGTCTTATTGGAATTTGAATATGTATGATAGTTCAAACTAAATTTTTTTTTTATCGAAAATGAGATATTATAGTACCCATTGATCATTTTCTGTTATTCGGTTCAGAAAGCCCTGTAATTCTTTCACTCTATGCATGGCTTTATACTATTGTGTTATGTTTGATATTATTGT